>NGBS01000034.1:0-86111 GCA_002245135.1 Proteromonas lacertae
TACCTATAGGTCAAAACCTATATCTTTAGCTTGACCTTTACCTTCCTTATACTAACTATTAGTTGACCTCCTATTGAACATGAGTTAAGAAGCATAATCTAACCATATATACAAAATTAATGTTTTATACATCATCTTTCAAATATCATATTTGACTGTCGGTCGATGCTCTTTTATATTACTATTATTTTGATCTATTTCTCAATGATGACTCACAATTACATATAATTAAATAATATTAAATATATTTTAGAATAAAAAAATAAAAGAAAAAAAACATCAAGCTTGATGGTTTGACTTTAATAAATCTTTATTTTTTAAGATTTAGATCATTTAAATGTATAATTACTCAATATTTATAAGACTTTATAATATATGAAACTATAGGGATATCACATTACCCCCTATCGCATCAAAAGAGTTGTGCATTTATTCAATTGCTGTATGTTAGAGAAGTAGCATTTTAACTACTTCAAAATGTTTTGGAATACGTGATTAAAATAAAATATTCAGATTATTACATATGGTAAAAGCCAAAGTCAATTCAGATTCTCTCAACCAAGATCTGTTTAAATTCATAACCTTCAATGCAGTCCAGTACCACAATATTAGACTCACCAGAATTTAGAAGGTTTTTCTTAAATTAGGATATATTATACCTCTAAGAGAGTTTTATAATGATTATTTATTGTCAGAAACTGAGAAAGTAAGAGATTTATTGAAGACAAATCATTAATATCCAGAAATAGAGATTTATTATTATAATTACATTAATATTTGTTTTTTAGAGATAGTAATCAATATAAATTAATCATCAAAATAACAAGTTGTTTATAAATATGTTAAATATCACTATTGAGTAGTTTGTAGATGAATTTTAATATATTAGAATAGATATTTATACAATTTCAACTAATCTTATTCTAACTATGGAAACTAAAGTAAAACAGGAAACAAGAATAATCTTTATATAGTTGTATTAAACAAATGTTACTCAGTATGTAATTAAAATAGATTTTAACAAATAATGCTCGAGGTTTGACCGACCGTCTGTCAAAGCTAGATTATAGGTTTTACCTATAACCTATAGGTTACCTATTTATACAACCCTGTTACTTATGAGATAATTCAATAAATTAGTATTTTTCACAATACTTGTGGATTTACTGGACTAGTTTAAAAAAACAAATCATTACTTTAAAAAATATATAAAATCTCAAGCATTTATATCTGAGATATTTTTTAGATAAATATTTTCTTCTAATCTTCTACTTATTTTTAAATTTAGTATGTAATATTTTGATAGTAGGTAATTATGAAATGTAAGATATTGACTATGTTTGTATATATTCTCTGTTTGTATAAAGATGTCATTATTAAAAATAATCATTAATTATACATATATTATGAATATAATACTAGTATAGTATAAAATATATGTTGATTATTAAATTGTTAATGATGGTTACTATAAGTATAATCTACATAATTAATTTTTGTTATAAAACAAATACTAAATCTTCTGTGAAATGTGTAGGATATAATTATAATAGAAACATGTATATATAAAAATATATATTACATAAAAGGAAAATGGATTATGTCAAGTCTAAGAGGTAATGAATTAAAATGTGTTGCAATAGAAAGTAGAAGAATTAATAAATGTTTTAAGCCAGTTATTACAAAAGGCATTAAAAATTATGACATATATATTAATGGATTATCAACATATTTCAGTTTATTCAATCCTGATAATATAGGGCATTTATTATGGGATGATTTATATTCAATGTATTTGTCATTAATAAAATTAAATTATCCTATGCAACCATTCAATATTATTTTATCTAAGTCAAAAAGAAAATGGAGAAATGAGTATTATATGTCTATATATGAAAAATTTTCAATGAAAAGAATTATATATGAAGAATACATGAATAATAAATCTTATCTAATACAAACGCTTATAGTTGGATTTGGTCATCAATGTCAAAGATGTACTAATAAACACTATTCAATTCCAGGAGGAAAGGAGTATAATGCTACATGGTGGATGAGAAAAAGAATGTATTATGGTATATAATATATTTCAATGCAAAATAGATTTGGTATTATAGTGGATAATAAAAGATATTCTAATGATGATAAACTCATGTTTGGAAGAATTATTAATCTCTACAATAGCAGATTAAAATTCAATACATAGATTGGAGAAGATATAAAAATTTTGAAGAACAACTAAAATTATTAAGTTGTACAAATATCTATATATCTGGACCTGGAACAGGATTATTAAATTTTCCTTTTATATCAGATCCTGGTATTATAATTAATTTGGGAGGATTATATAGAGGATGCCCATTTTTTATGGAGCAGTACATTGAAGAAGGATCTATGCATTTTATATCTTTATACTATCCATCTAAAAAAAGAGTGTCTGGATTGAATGAAAATGAAATTATAAACTTAATAGATAAGGCTATATATATATTAGAAAAATGGAATATCTACAAGTTATTACATAAAAGTAATTTAAATTTAGAAGGGAAAATATTTAAAATAATATCGCAAATGAATTCTTCACTTATGGATAGATTCTTGTCATTTACAGATTGGGCTAAGGGAGGTGCAGGTGTTTGGGCAGAGAAACTAATATATTTTCCCTACTGCTATAATTTCAATAGTATTGTTAATACAGTATTAAACGTAACTTTGTCATTTATAAGTGAATTAGGATGTACAATTAATGTATCACATGAGTTATGCGATTAATAACATTGATTATGTTAATAAATTAGAAAAATAATGATTTATATGAAATATAGTTGGACTAGCCTATGATATTGTGGTGTATCTTCAAAAATTAATCTTAATCAAAATTATTTAAATGGTATAGATCTATTTAAAATTACCTGGCATCTATTGGTATGATATACAACATACATGGAAAATTTTGCTATACACCAATCATAATTAATTAGCACACTTTCTTTCTACGAATGTCAATCCATTTTCTTTATTAATTATATCAATCAATATCAAAAACCTATATACAAATACTGTCATTCAAAATATTATGTCATTTTTATTAACTGATATATTTTCTATATATTGCTTTATAGCATATCTCATATACATTTTATATATAATTATATTATTAAATAATTATTTACTTATAAAATACATATATTATTGGTATTTCCAGTAATAGGAAAAAGAGGACCAGCTAATCTTGCTAAATCATATATTAATACTATTAATATATTTAAAAATGATGAAACATTATCTAAAATATTTCTATTTGATATAAAAAAGAATATATCTTTCGAATATTTCAAAGTTTTTTCTCAATTAAATAATAGAATTGTTTGGTTTTTACATCCTGATTTTTTTAATTTAATAAAGAATATTAATTACTCCTACTTATTTCGGAATACTATATATGGACCTGTTGTTAGTCCTAAGAATTGGTTTAAATTTCCTATGAAAAACACATATGAAGTTGATTGGAGTAATTCTATAAACAAAATATTTGCATATGTTGTGCAATCTGATAGGATTAAGAATCATCTTATAAAACATTCAAAAAAAGAATAAAATTGAAAGAAAGTATTTAGTTTCTCAAGGATGTTTATTATTCAATTTATCTAGTATTATATTAGAATGGGATGAGAGAAAATTTGACATACTAATATATGGAAAATTTGCTGATATTGATAAAGAAAAGAACTAAGAAGGTTATATAATATGTTAAAACATAATTATAGTATTGTTTTAATAAAATATGGAAGTCATACAAAAGATAATTTAATATATTATGCAAAGAATTGTAGAATTTTAATATACTATTCATTCTATGACTGTTGGCCATCATCTTTGATGGAAGTTGAAAATCTAGGTACATATCCTATAGTTCAACAGTGTGAATTTATTGGTAAATATGGAAAATGTATTTCTAATTTTGTCTTACATGATAAGGAAATAATAGAATCAATATTTTATATTATTAATCATAAATATGAATCTGTTAAAATATCAAATTATTATATTAATAGAAATAATTGTTTAAAAATCCTAAAAACAACTTTCCTAGATATATACTATAGAAAAACAAATATACATATAAAAAATGAATAGTAAGGTTTTTAATATAGGAAAGTTTCTTTGGTATATACTCCCATAAAAAATCTTAAAAGCTGAATTACAAATACTGGTTCTTGTTTTCATCATTTTTATAATTATTTATATATCACATACTAATAGCAAAAAGTTTTGTTATATATATAGCAATGTCTGTGTTAATCTTAAAGCTAGGTCGCACATAATAATATATTCAATTATTACAAAAAGTATAGTTCATGATGAACTAAATTATCATATTAATTTCATATAAAAATATAATATTAAAAACCATTTTTACATTGCATTAGATAAATAATCATTTTCATTTATGAAGAATTATACTTCACATTTATTTATTTTCATAGTCAATATAGGCAACTGTAATGGTATAGATTTTGGTTCAAAAAATTATGGTAAGAATCCTTTATTTAAGAATCCTTTATCACAAATGCTTAGTTAAAAAGAAGATCTAATAATATCATTAGATGGTAAGAATAATGTTAATACAGGTCTTTAGTATATATTGTAGATAATAATGATATAGCTATTTAAAATATAACAAAAGATCATTATACTTCATAGAAAGTGTAATAAATTTAAATTATAGCTATTTTAAAATGTAACAGGAGAACAAAAGTATTGGAATGCTGCATTAAAAAATAATACTATAATATCGGGAAAAGACATTTCTTTGACGATATTAATAGTATTATTAATACTATTAATTATTAATTATATAGTTGGAATTGATTCAAAAATATATAGAGAAAAAGAAATGCTGTTTTATAATGTGGATATTGGAGAGTATTATTCCTCATTATATGCTAACTATTTTACATTTATAATTAAATGATGTTTTATCATAATTTTATGAATTAATAATTCAATCTTTATTTATGAATTTTATAGTGATAATTCACATAATTATCATATTATCAATGATTAATTATTACTATAATATATGCATTGAAATTAAAACGGTACATCTAACTAATAAAATGAATGATTATATGATTATATCTCCTTCTATCCTTATATATAATAAATCGTTAGGAAGAATGAATTTTAACTGTCTAAAGAACAATAAATATTTATTCTATCATAGTAACAGAAAGAGTAGTAATATAGGTGTTGCAATTATGCCATTCTTGTTGTGGTATCCAAAGAATATATTGAAAAGAGCATTTTTGCATGCATTAAACTTAGTAAGAACAATGTGTATAAGTAATAAATCTATGATTGTCTATGCTATACTGACTATTGACATTAATATATCATATTTATTTAATGATCAAGATTATATTGAAAAACAAAATTGTAGTAAGTATAACTTATGTTATGATTTTTTATCTTTAGACTTCAATTATTTGCTATTTAATGTTAAAGGATATAGATCAAAATGTTCATTATTGTATGGCAATATTGAACAAAATATATTTGCTTCTGAATTTGTAAAAAGGACTATATTCACTCCTCATAATGAATGTATATTTTCTGGAAGATATGCTTCAGCAGTTAATCTATACCCTGTAATACCTTTCATTCTAAAAATATTCGACTATTTTGATTATGTAATAAAATATGACATTGATAACAAGGTTAGTAATATATCAATAGATTCAGTATTTTATTCTGTATTAAAACATAAATACGAATTAGCAGGATGCAATATTGTCAATGATAATAAAATATTAAGCACAAATATACATAAAATGATATTCCTATATTTAGCTAATCTATCAAACAAATGCAACGAATCTATATTTGGAAAAGGTTTTAGTAAAGAAATAATTTGGAATGAAAATGTTGTACTTCATGGTAGAATTACATTTTCATGGCTTGGCTTATATAATTCTCCAGAAATTAGAGATTTTTTAAAACACTATATATCGTTTAAAGAAGGAATATACAAATACAGATGGGGAGATCAACAATTCTATTTAAATTCTTTACTACTTTTTTCAGATAGAAACAAATTAGGAATATTAAATACAAATCTATGCAAAACGCACAACATAACAATGTTTTAGCTGATATATATCTAAATATATTTGCAGTTATCACAAGCTAATTTTATTTATACAATTAGTACATATTTCCATAAAATTTGACAAAAATCATTCTACATTATATTAATAACAATTATAATATCTCATACATATATATTTCTTTATTTATTAATTTTATTATATTTCAGCTTATATTTATCAAACAATCTTACCAAATATAAAAACAATATATATAGCTATATTTTTGTCACTTCATATTTTAAAAATCCTACAACAATAGAACATACACATGATGATTATGTAATGTGGAAAAATTATTTCTTCCAAATAATAAACACTTCACTAATTATATTTACTGATTATAGTAAGGAAGCAGAAGAATTAATAAAAGGGCATAGTTATATTTCTGCATATAAATTTAACTCTATATGGGATTTACCTTGCTATAATATAAATACAAAAAAGCAATACGAAGATATTATGAAACATGATCCATATAAGAAAGTACATAATTCTTTTCTATATGCTATTTACAATGCAAAAATGTGGTTTCTCAATAAAGTTACTGAATTATATAACAGTAGTTTATATATTTGGATTGATATAGGTTGCATAAGATCTGAATTAAAGTTTTACAACTTTCCAGATAAACATACAATTACATATTTAGCAAATCTGAATTCTATGTTCTTTTTTGTTATTAATACTATACATATATCTAATATTAGTTTATCTAATATGCTATGTAAAAGAATGATCGAAGGAGGTAGTTATGGAGGAAATAGGGAAAATATTCAACAATTTAATAAAGAATATTGGACAATTCATAATAAATTTGTTAAATTAAATAGTTGTATATATGATGATCAAAATTTACTGCTCACCACTATAATTAAATATAAACATGTGAAACTATTTAATGTTGCTAATAGAAACTTATGCACAAAACAATTATGGTTGAAGTTCATTTGTTTATATGCAAATTTTAGTAAATGGAGAATTGAAAATGAACATATAGATAAGTATATTATTTAGTATATGTTTATTGTATATATAACAAAGCTGTTATTTATAATTAGTGTGTATATGCTTATTAACTATTTTATATTAATATCAACCACATACATTAAAGTCCTCAAAATAATGAAAGTTAATAATGATTTATTTGTCTTTTCCTATTATTATGATGATAGGTATAAATCCATTAGATTATTAATTTTAAAAAAATCAAATTTAATACTAAAAAATATATCATGCTGGATTAGAATTGATAATATATTATACAAAATCAGTAAGATTGGTATTAACCAAAATGACAAATATGGAAAGAATGAAATAATACCTGAATTAGATTATTGTAATATTCTGATATATTTAAATGTTAGAAGAACACTTTATAACAAAATACAGAGCATTAAAATAGAAAATTATACCATATCTATAACTCCTACATTTGTTGCATTCAGTAATATTGATTCTAATATAATAATTTGTTTAACTACTTTTATTAATATAAAAGATGAGAGAAAAATATTAAGAGTTATTAGAAAAGCAATTGAATTAAAAGTAAAGAGAATATTTATTTATTATAGCAGCAGTTCTAATGATGTATTTGAAATACTTAAAAAATATATTATAATTAATTTCATAGAATTAATAATTCTAAAAGATCATTATATATTGGATAAAGCAGGATATCATGGACAAATAATTAAACATAATGATTGTCTGTATAGAAATATGAATAAATATCAGTTCATTATTTTCAATGATTTAGATGAACAAATCGTTCCTTCAAGCAAATACAACTCAATATTAGATATGTTATATGGTATAGATAAATATAAAAGTGATATATATTATTTTAAGCAAATATTATTTCCTTTATACACATATAAAATGAATGAAAGTTTTAATTATTGTGTAATTGATAATTATTATAACAAAAAATATATAATAAATAATCCTATGAAATTTTTAAAATTATCAATTCATTACTATTTAGATGCTTATAAAATAATTAAAGAAAAATATGTAAATTTAAAATTCGGATGTTTTATGCATTATAGAATACCTACAACAAGAATAATGAAATACTGCAATAGAAATAAAAAGTTATCAAACTATTCTTCATATAGATTTTAATGAATTATTAATATTTTATTCATCATGTATATTTGTGTATATTGTTATTATTCTTTTATTTTCCTATTTTTTTCTTTATTGTGGTGTTTAATAACTGATTACTCCTCATCCAATATTTATGTTATAGTGTCGTCTTGTAGAAGAGACAGTTCATTTCACTTGAACAATTCCTACATATCTTTCAAAGTAGTTTTTCGTAAGTGTAACAGATCAACTAATCATCTAGACTCTTATGAAGCTGGATTAATGTTAGATTTTATTATTCAAAATTATAATAAAAATTGTAAAAATAAATACATATTTATTCATGACCATGAAAAATCATGGCATTATCCTGTTAGTATTTATAAACGATTAAAATATTTAAATGAAATGAAATACATAACAAATATAAAATTTGGAGGATTATACTGTATTTATTTACAATTCGGATCTAAACATAATTATGAGTTATTGTTTAATAGGACTTATGAAATTGACAAATATATGAGAATTAATGGATTTATAAATATATCAATGTTACAACTATATCAAAATAATAAATATTTCCGTGTTGTTCGACAATTATTGTAGATAATAGCAGAATTGTTCAACATACAAAGCCATTTTATGTAAATATAAGAAGAGGATTAAAACAATATGTACTGAATGGAAATAACAAATTATCAGGCAATTATATGGAATATATGTGGAGTATCATATTTGGGATTGTAAATATATCATATCCTCCTGACTGCGTTTATAACATTAAAAAATTAATACATAATTGAAATATTAATTGAAGGATATAATCACAAGCTGTTGTTTAATGCTAAGTATTGGAGTTTAAGTATATAAACTTCAAAATATAAATATGATCCTTAATTTATAACCTATATTATTAAAGTATTTATACTATAAATGTTTGATAATATTTGTATTGCTTAATAAAAAGCACAAGTAATATACAAAATGGTATATAAATATTATGAAATATAGTATAATTTAAAAGTCATACACTCTAGTTATATAACTTATAATTTATTATTCTTATTTGTTTTAATTATTAATATCTTCTACTTTCATAGTGATAGAATTAATCAAGATATATGGAAAGATTTTTTGATAATTAATCATAACAAAAATAAGTCGAGAATATTTTTCTATCCTTATATTGGATGTGGTTTTGCCAACAAAATTCCTACATTAAGTAGTAGTATTCTTTTATCAATTGTTTCTAACCATCCTTTGTACATAGTTGGATGGAATGATTTATTGTATTATTATAAACTTCCTAAAAAATTATTTTTAGAATATATAAATAATTATCATCTAAAAGTATTCAATAAGGATAATATATTTGTTTTAAATGAATTACGAAAAGGAATTTCAATAAAAATTTATAGATACCATAGCTATACATCAACTATACTACTATTTTATAATTTGACTATGAATATTATTATTGGTTATAGAAAATATAAACACATATATAATAATTTAGACTCATTTCTTCAGTTTGTATTTTTAATTCCAACATCTACAATATCTAATTACATTCAAAAGTTTAAAAGTTTAAAAAGAAGAACTTTTGTAGTAGGAATACACATCAGAACAGGTTATTTATCTGATTTTGGAGAAAATGATAAAAGGTTTTTTAATAATCAAAGTTTAAATGTTTATATACAATCAATATCTAATTATATAGACAAAAATAAGAAGAATGAATGTAAATTATTCATAATTTCAGATTCATCCATAATAAAGAACATTATCGCCAAGACTTTTCAACACTACCTTTTTAACTTTACAATTCCTGGCAAAATTTGTCATGCAAGGTATGCTATGCATAACAATCATAAATTAAATAAATGTGTAATTAAGTTTATAGCTGAAAATTATATACTCTCTGAATGTAATGTTCTGATCGGCAGTAGAAAAAGTACATACTTTGGGATTGCTTGTAATAGAAGAAATATTAAATGCATTTCAGTAATGTAATTAACCTTATATTTCATCAAAAAGTATTACATTACTGATGGATTAATTATATTATCAAAATGATTGGGTTGTCTAAAATAGATTGTGTATTAATGTAAAGTATATTCTTACTTGTCTTGATGAAAAAGTGTTACTTTTATACTTACTTTGTTATATGACCTACCTCTACAGTATACATTTTTGTTAATATAAATAGTTTGAATATTTGTGAGTTTGTTTTCTAGAAATTTTTGAAGCAAACTAAATGCATATTTAGCTAATATAGACTAAAATATATTAGCTGAAATGATTAGAATGTAATTATTATTAAATCTTTCTATATAAAAAAAGAAATGTAAAAAATAGGCTTGAGTGAGGGTTGATTCTATATTATCTTTTTTCATTTTAAATGTCTTATGATCAACATTAAGTTGTTCTAATCATTTCAGCTAATATATTTTAGTCTATATTAGCTAAATATGCATTTAGTTTGCTTCAAAAATTTCTAGAAAACAAATGGCGCAAATATTCAAACTATTTATATTAACAAAAAAGTATAGTGCAGAGGTAGGTCATATAACAAAGTAAGTAATAAAAGTAACAATTTTTCATCAAGACAAGTAAGAACATACATTTAGTTTGTTTTAAAAGTGTCTGGTAGACAAATGGCCGACTATGACAAAAGGAGCAGCACAATAAGTATTATTTATGTTTAATATGTCTTTCTTCCTAGAAATAATACACCATTTGTTATTTGAGGTAGTTTATATATAGATATCTACCTCTGGAAATTACCAAATTATCATGTAAGAATTTGAAAATCTCTGAGTATATATTACCACTCATGTGAATTAATCTTCTGAAATTCTCTCCTTTTTTCTATAATAAATCATTAGACCACTTTTCCCTTATAATTGTATTAATAATTGGAAAGTATAAAAAAACTATAAAAACTCATAAACTGTTGGTTAAAAACACAAAATATATCAGCTAATAGTGGTTATTATCGAAGCTCATTTTAGATTTATACAACTCTGATAATTAGATAATTTCTGAATATTAATTACTTTCCTTCATATACAACTTACATAAAATATATTATCATTCATTAAACAATAAAGATGAAAAGTTAAAAGATTTTGAGAAGATTCAAATGAATGATTTAAATATATTAAAATCCTATTATTTTTATTGTTTAAAGATAGGCTATACGCAACTTATTATTCAATCAACTACTGGTTAAAAATGAAAAGAAGCTAGTTTTAGAAATTGTCATATTGGATCATTTTTCTTCCTTCATCCCTTTATTAAGGTATTATGAATTGTTAAGTAGTTTACATAACATCAAGATTCATTATCTAAAAGAGAAAAATTGGAAATTAGCAGTTGAGAAAGAAATTCCTAGTGTAATAAATATATTTTTGATTTTTATGCAACAATATTGGTAAATTGTGATGTAAATGTAATTGGCCCATCATTAATGGTAAATGATATATCCACAAATTTTCCTGACTATAAGAAAGTATACAGATTTGAAACAAGATATATAAAATCAAATCATTATGATATAGACACTATATTCGGTATGAGAAAAAGAAAAACAAGATTTGTAAGACATAGTAAAAAGGCTTTTAGATCTTTAGCTCCTTATATAGCTCATCATATTGATTGGTATATTTCATATAATGATATACCCATTTCATTTTTATATTATGTAAATCATACTAATTCAATTAATCATTCAGGATCAGCTTTTAATTTTTCCAATTCATTAAAACAACCATATATATACAGTATTTTTCAATAACAATTAAATCCTTCTAACTCAACTTTGCTTTTTATAATATTTGTAATTGAAATAGGGTTTAGAATATGTTGAAATTTTTTTAGAAATGTGTGATAATGAAAAATTGTTTTGGGACTATAATATAATAATTAGTGTTATTTCCATAATATAAACGATGCAAAAATGATTATACCAATGAAAAATACAACATAATGAATGATGCAAAATTTGTTACGATTGGATTAAAAGATTTTACAAAATCATTTATAGAAATAGCTAATATAGATATAAGAGATAAAGTAAAATATGACTTAGCTTTTAAAAATAATGTTTTAATGTATTATAACAACTTTGAAATTTAGGTAATTTGTATTTATTTATTTATTTCATTACGATATATTAGTTTATCTCTGTTTGCTAATAACAAAACCATAATCAAATTACCTAAATATGTTAAGTATTGTCATAAGACAATATGCAACAGCTAAATATGTTAAGTAGATTCATTATATATTTTAACGAATTCATACAAATTTCAGAATATCCAATATCTTGTTCAATAATCCAAATGAATTTATATTTACTTTTTATTATTGAATAGAATAATACTATAGATTCAGAATGTGATATCCATGAAAGCAGTTCAGAATGTGATATACATTTCCTATTAAGCGAGTAATATTAGGAAATGTATATATAATTTCTTTGAAATATACAACTATATTAACAATTCCCGAATTATTCAGTAATGATGTATTTAATTTGTTCATGGATAAAATATAGAAATTATAATCGACGGGAAAATTGCTTTTCCATTTTAAATATCTTTTAATTTGGCTCGATGTTGCACACCGAGCCGTATGACTCTGGCTACAGGCACACCGAACCAAACTTTTTAAAAATACGTGACCTATGTCATATTAGGTCATAATTTATTAATTACCTACTATCAAAATATTACATACTAAATTTAAAAATAAGTAGAAGATTAGAAGAAAATATTTATCTAAAAAATATCTCAGATATAAATGCTTGAGATTTTTATATATTTTTAAAAGTAATGATTTGTTTTTTTAAACTAGTCAGTAAATCCACAAGTATTGTGAAAAATACTAATTTATTGAATTATCTCATAAGTAACAGGGTTGTATAAATAGGTAACCTATAGGTTATAGGTAAAACCTATAATCTAGCTTTGACAGACGGTCGGTCAAACCTCGAGCATTATTTTGTTAAAATCTATTTTAATTACATACTGAGTAACATTTGTTTAATACAAACTATATAAAAGATTATTCTTGTTTCCTGTTTTACTTTAGTTTCCATAGTTAGAATAAGATTAGTTGAAATTGTATAAATATCTATTCTAATATATTAAAATTCATCTACAAACTACTCAATAGTGATATTTAACATATTTATAAACAACTTGTTATTTTGATGATTAATTTATATTGATTACTATCTCTAAAAAACAAATATTAATGTAATTATAATAATAAATCTCTATTTCTGGATATTAATGATTTGTCTTCAATAAATCTCTTACTTTCTCAGTTTCTGACAATAAATAATCATTATAAAACTCTCTTAGAGGTATAATATATCCTAATTTTAAGAAAAACCTTCTAAATTCTGGTGAGTCTAATATTGTGGTACTGACTGCATTGAAGGTTATGAATTTAAACAGATCTTGGTTGAGAGAATCTGAATTGACTTTGGCTTTTACCATATGTAATAATCTGAATATTTTATTTTAATCACGTATTCCAAAACATTTTGAAGTAGTTAAAATGCTACTTCTCTAACATACAGCAATTGAATAAATGCACAACTCTTTTGATGCGATAGGGGGTAATGTGATATCCCTATAGTTTCATATATTATAAAGTCTTATAAATATTGAGTAATTATACATTTAAATGATCTAAATCTTAAAAAATAAAGATTTATTAAGTCAAACCATCAAGCTTGATGTTTTTTTTCTTTTATTTTTTTTATTCTAAAATATATTTAATATTATGTTAATTATATGTAATTGTGAGTCATCATTGAGAAATAGATCAAAATAATAGTAATATAAAAAGAGCATCGACCGACAGTCAAATATGATATTTGAAAGATGATGTATAAAACATTAATTTTGTATATATGGTTAGATTATATGCTTCTTAACTCATGTTCAATAGGAGGTCAACTAATAGTTAGTATAAGGAAGGTAAAGGTCAAGCTAAAGATATAGGTTTTGACCTATAGGTAAACCTATACATAAATGAGTATTTATGAAAGATGATGTATAAAGCTTTAGTTTAAATAATATTAAATAACTAGTAATAACAATGTCTATTACATTTAAATAACTCATAAAATGAATAATTATAATTTTACTGTTACATACACTACATTTGTTTCATAGGTTTAATGAACAAACTTTTTTCACATATCATATATATGTATTTCATATTAATTTTATTAACACCATGAACGGCAAGATATATCGAGTAATCCTTACATTCCATAAATAATTTTCTTCTTTTATAATATTTATTTATTTTTATAATTGTAATATTATAATTGTGTATATACAGTCCCATTTGAATATCTTCTCTATAAATTAAATTATTGCTTGATTTATTAAATGTCTTAATAAATGATTTCCATTCATTAAAGTTTGGGAAAATGTAAAAATTTCCTGCAACAAATTCAGGTAATGATTTGTATGGGTATATATTGTTAGGAATATAATTTGAATTACTATTATTTCTATTTGTTGGCATTGCTGGATAATAATAGCCAAATATCACTCTATCATTTATTTGATGTAAGATTATATATAGTGTAATTAATTGTATATTAGGATATACATCAGAATCAACCCTAATTATATAATCAAAACTATTAGATATATTCTTTGTCCAATAATATATCAATAATGTAGATATTGTTAAATTAAAGTAGCTGTCCATAAAGGAAAATTTAATATAATCTTTATTTTCATTGATACTATTAGTATTTCTATATCCTGAATAGAATACTACTTTGTATAATAATTTATTGGCAATTTTACCCCATGTATGCCTTATCATTTCTCTTCTCTGAAAATTATAAGCACATATAGGGATTATTATTATTATTTTTGTAAATTCGCCTATAATTACATTTTCAATAATTTTGAATTTTGAAGGCTGATATACTTGAAGGCTATAGGAATGATTATTTGAATATGTTTCACAGTTATTATTAACATCTGCTATGTAATATGTGCTTATAATATATGTAAGAATAATTATAGCTGCAATGAAAAACAATTTAATTATGATTTATACAGAGTTTCGCAACTTACTTATACAATATTTCAATAAAAATATCAAGCACAATTTGTACAAAACTAAACAGTGCAATGATACTCGATTTAGGATCAATTTTCAATAGAGAAATGATGCGCATGAAAAGTTAAATGTTCTACAGAAGATGGCAATATAAAGTTACCAGCAAGCCTCAATAATAAGAAATACACCCAAGAGCCTTGTAATTCCATTTGTTGTGCGCCGTTTGTCATAGTTGGCCATTTATCTAACAGACACTTTAAAAATAAACTAAATGTATATTCTTACTTGTCTTGACGGAAAATTGTTACTTTTACACTTACTTTGTTATATGACCTACCTAAATATTCAAACTGTTTATATTAACAAAAAAGTATACTGTAGAGGTAGGTCATATAACAAAGTAAGTATAAAAGTAACACTTTTTCATCAAGACAAGTAAGAATATACATTTAGTTTGTTTTTAAAGTGTCTGTTAGATAAATGGCCAACTATGACAAACGGCGCACAACATAGTATTATAGGAGCAATAATCTTTTCAAAAGGACGAGCTACATCATTTGTTTCAATTCCAAAATCTGTATATTTAATTTCTCTTGTTTTATCATTGATTGCTTTAAAATTTGATTCTCATCATAAAAACCTTCTGGAATGGTAACTATAATACTTATTGTAAGAGAAGTTGGTAATGGCCAAAGTTTATCATAGTCACCTATAATCTTGATCAAATGAAGGTAAGGCTAAGGACTTATTGTATCTATTCCCTACTCCGAATGTCCCTGTAGTCATTACCATATCAGAATTTAAATAATATAAATGGTGATTAGAAAGAATACATAATTGGTAAACACAAAGAATACAGAATTGTAGGCGAAAAGAAAATACATTATTTGATATGAATAGAATTCACTATTTGTAATGTTAAGGCAGAGAAAAAAGAAAAAAGAAAAAATAATTTCAAGCCTCACTCAAGTCTGCTTATTAATTTCTTTTTTAAATAAGTTGTTATTAAAATTATTGTAATTTATTCATATCAAATAATGTATTTTAGTCTATAGTAGTCACTGATACATTAAAAAATATATCACAGATGTAGGTCATATGACAAACTAACTATATATTTGTTAATAACTCAACGGCGCAACCGGCTCAACGGCGCAATTCAAGCTACAGAATCGAGCCTATCGAGATCCTTGTATAGTTAAAAATCTACAAATAAATGATAAAAATAGTTCGATGTGCAATTTGTGAATGCATTTTTAGTTGGAAGAAAACTAGCAATAGTAAAATCAACAAGGATTTACACAATGAAATGATTATGAAGGATTTAAATAATACCATAATTTTAATTTTAGGCAATGATGATTTAGTTAAGTTTAGAACAGTTGAAGAATTTGGTGAGCAAGAGTTAGGAAACACTATTGTCATTCGTGTCAATGACAAAGATCAACCAGAAGATGATGATTTACAATCTGATGATGAGATGGTTAGGAGGTTGTGTTTAATACTTGTGAAGTTAATACCAACATTATTACTTTAAAAACAATTGATTTTAAAGGTTCCAAATTTGTAATAACAAATGGAGTACTCCTATAAAAGTTGAGCAAAGAAATAATCAAATTGAAGAAAAAGGAGAATTGAGCTAAATTCGCCGTTGAGCGTTAAGAAGACTTTTTTCAATTCTAATATTATAAACGTAACCTCTGGCCCTTCAATATTACTAATCAACACTTTGTTTTCCAAAACACTTTTATTTTTATATTATTTTAAAAGCTTATAACAATAGTAGACATCGGGATAAGGGTACTAAATAGAAAAATAATACATTATTATTGCATTTACCTGCTTAATATTTATTTTGAAAAAACCTGCTTGAATGAGGCTTGAATAGATTTTTTATTTTTTCGTTTTTAAGTGTCTTAACATCTAAATATGTGTGATTTAATTGTTATTCAGAGTTTACCTCGAGGTGATGATTCTAATTACGCTCTTGACTATCCTTGCTACGCTGGTGACCTTGTAAGGGCTTTTAATTGAATCGTGGAAACCAACTGGGGAACCGGGAGTTTACAATTGTTAACAAGTTACCAATTGGTAAATCCAGGAGGCTTTGACTAATTCCGAATTTCCTCGCAATCTAAAGACCTCATGTTTATTTGTTGCTATTGTCGTAGAAGACGCCCGAGAGAAATTAAACGAGACTGCAAGCACTTCTATAAGATCTGTAGTCAATGCCGTGAAGAACGCAATTAGTATCAACAACTATACAGGATGAGACGTGTGAATCTATATAAGAATAAGTTACCTTTGAATGGAGTCTTATGCTATAGGTGCTTCAAGATCCACCCAAGGAAGGAGTTTCTGAAACGGGATGGAGGATATTACAAGAGCTGTGAAGAGTGCCGTAGGTATCGTCAAAGGAAGAATCATCAACACCATAAGTAACTTACCTTCTCTGAGTGTGCATCTGAACTACCTTTGAAGTCAATGAAGGTAAAGGAGGAGATAATAACTACCCTTAGATGTCGTAAGGTATCTGAAACAGATCATATCGTGGGTGTATCAAGGCCAATTGTAGTATTAAAGGACCGTGGAGTTCAATGTTACTTGCTTAACGATCTTCCCTTCTAATTAATTGACTTTGTTGGGGTGTTCTATAAGCACTAACATCAACACTACGAATATGCTCTAGAATGAACTTCAAAGGAACTTATAACCAAAGTGATTTGAAGCTGATGTCTAGAAGAAGAAGAGCTTTGCCTGGAAGGATAAACACGAGTGCTATTCCATGTCAGTGAAGTCGTAAGCTGGAGCAGTCAAGAGAAAGCACCTCACAGTTGTGTAAGTATCATTCTTACCTTCAATTGCCACTGACTAGATGAAAACAACCTACTCGCAGATGCCTTATGAAGAGATCTCCAAGGAGGAGTATTACCGACTCCTACAACAAGTATCAGAACCTGACTTTATCAGAAGCTCCTCAAGGGATTACAAGATCGATCTAAGTCCCGAGGAAGTTCAAGGAAATGAACTAGATGGAGACTACAATCAACCATTCCTGATTGAAGTAAGCTATTGCGATGGTGATCATTGCCTTTAAGTAAATTACCTAAGCGATCTTAAAGGTTTTATGTAGGGATGGACAATAATCAAAGTAGATATCATCGGATAGGAGATGATAAGGGACATGATAATAAGCATCTCCGATAGATCCTAGACGATGATTGCAGTAGCCCGTAAACAACTCAAGGTTATCAACGATAAGTGATTAAGGAACTTAGAAGTATCTGGATAAGGTCGGTATTTGTTGGGCCTGTTGCTGATAGACTGCTCCGAATGATGGAACGTAAGCAGCATAAGGATTGTTCATTGATGCTGGAGGAGTAGGAAATGATGATTTTGTAGATCTCTTACCTTTACCAGTCTTATTAGTTTTCAAAGCAGCCTGCATGGGAACTTGTAAGGGAACTTGTAAAGGAATTGATGAGGAAGTACTTGCTGGTGTTGCTAGTCCAGAGGTTGTTGGATTGCCAGACAAGGAACTTACTATCGGTGAATTGAAGTAAGTGTATGAGGGTGTAGAACTGGATGATTGATTCTCTTGCTTTACCTTAAAGCTATCGGTGGTTACTTGAATATCATCTTTGGGAATAGATGTTGGGGTTGGTAATGAAGCAGGAACTGATGTAGCTGTCACTGATGGATCAGATACAGAAGCTGGTTTAAGATCTTATGAATGTAAGCGTCCTGACTCTTAACTTCATCGTTGAGGAGGTTGCTAGAGTGCTTTATAGCTTCCAAGATCTTCTCCATGATCTCTGATGATAGACGTACTTCCTCTGGAGTGAGCTTATCAGCTTTTGCTTTAGTCTCTTGAAGTAGTTGATAGTAGGAACGAAGATGTTTTCGTAAGGCAGAGCATATAGCCATGTAGTCAATGATCTTGTCCTTGCTGCGGATGGACTTCAAGGTCTTGGTTAAGTTCTTGATAGTGACATCTTTGGATGACTGTGCCGAGGAAGTTGTCTTGCCTCTGAGGAGCTTCTTCTTAAGTGTAGTGCTAGCAACAGTAGGAGATGCCTTGAGTGCTAAGTACTTATTAAGCTTTCGCTTCTTGGAGTCATTGGAATTGGTGGATGACTTCATAGCCTTACTACGCTTAGCAATTGAACGTGAATTCTTTACCTTTACGGGAGTGATGATAAGTACCTTGGACTTCTTATGAGTAGAAGTAGCCATAGGCTCACACTGTTGTAATTCAAGGCTAGAGGTAGTACGGGTAGATAATGCTTGTTGAGTATTCATAAGGCAAAGTCTCTCTAGGAGGATCAGAAAAAGTTGAATACAGAGATGCCTGCTATGTTAAGTCTATCACAAGAACAACGCCTGGTAAAAGTTAATCAAAGAGTATTTATCGATAGGAGAAGTTACTTAAGGTATAGAGTTCATAGCAACCCAAAGAGCTATCAGCATCATCATTAGAAGGATGGTAATCAAGATACTTCGGATCAATCTTCAACAACTACTATGCTCAATAGCTGGGTGATCTTCAAGGAACATCTGGACGTTCAATATAAGGTGAACTCCCGCCGGAAGAAGTTCTGAAGTGTTAACAATTCCGAAGTGAGTTATGAATCGACATTCCCAGCATTGATCAATTTCCTTGCCTTTCAATCATGGTCATCTCAACTACTACTAGATCGATTGCTCCTTACCGTCCTCCTTTACTTATCGGTGAATCTACTCCCGAGAATGATCAACCTCAAATAGCCTCCATCAAAGCAATGCCTTATGAACACACTCACATGGAGTATAGCAACAGCCCGCAATTCGTAAATGCCTTACCAGGACTCACCAGTCAAGAGAATCGATCTTCCTATAAAACAGCCTTCAATCAACTCTTAGGCATTGCTCATCCTTACTACTACAGCCAGGGGATCTCCATCGCTATCCTCAAGACAATCATCATCCTTGACTTTGATGATACCTTATTCCCAACCTCCTATATGATGAAGAACTATGGGGAAGACTTCGATCAGAGATGTTCCCTTAACAACCTCGGGTTGAAGATCATATCATCATGCAGCAACTGGACTATACCATCGGTCAGCTCCTTATGCATTGTATGAGCCTATCTTCAAATCTACCGATAATGATCCTTACCAATGCTACTCGAGATCATGTCTATAACATCACTGAGAGATTTTACCCAGCCTATGTATATCAACTACAGCTCAATGAATATAGCTTCTTCGTCCTCTCGGCAAAGGAACGATATGGACAATTGAGTTACAATAACAAGATGTGGAAGGTGGAAGCACTGCAATGGATCATGAACTACTACTTCGATGGCCTGAGAACAAACTCCTGGGAAGATGACTTTGCCGTCAATGTTCTATCAGTCTATGACCAGGTGGATGATAAAGATCCCTTGGATGCACTTCATCTATCAGTTCCAATCCTTAAGAAGGCGATTCAATTAGAAGTTGGCCAGGCTGCTGATGGTGAGAAGCTCATTGGTACCATAGAGAATTTGAACCTCAACCTTACTTCCTTCTGTAGAGATCTCCGATTCTTCCACGTCCACTTAAAGAAGTAATTAATTAGTCTTTGTTTATTGTTTGTTGTCTAGGGGGATTGCTTAAATAACACTAAGCGTCCCCGTAAGTGATCTCCTCAAGACAACAAGGCAATGAACAATTGAAAAGACACTTCAAAGAAACCTTCAAGGACAACACTGAGATAGAATAGAACAAGAGATTATCAGGTTTAAGTACTGCTAGTTAGTCCTCACCAGAGGATTCAACATCCGTAGATTCAGTAAGGTCAAGATCATCCATCTTAGGACTAATGATACAGAACTGATCGAACTGGTTCTTCATTACTGAGAAGATATTCAATAAGTACTTAACCTTTAAGGTTGGCTGGAGGAAGTCCATGTACTGCTTCATCTTCTTACTAGCAGTAAGCTGTTCGATGTCATAGCCAAGAAGATACTTCAAGGTTCTGAATGCACAGGTGCAGTTGTAAAGCTCCATGAGATGGCCTAGGGGGATGTATCTATAGTCTTCTTCCTTGCGATTGTTGTATCTGATAAGCTTACAGCCTTTCTTCATCCTGGTCATGATATGTCTTGGACCTTTAAGTAAAGTCGTAGGAAGCAGATTGAGCTTCATAAGGTGGCGATGGAACTTGGCAGAAAGGTTCTTAAAGTATACACAGTCATCATCAGGAGTAGGATCGGTATACCTGCTCATCACTCCGAGATTCCTTATCTGTTGCTTCATGGAGATAAGGTACATCTTGATGAACTCATCGGGAAGATCCTGGTTGTCTTCCTTCTGGTTAAAGATCACGTACTTAGCGTCTTCATTCAAGGTGATCTCCTCCGACACGTAATTGTAAAGGGCATCCAGGAACTCATTCAAACAACATCGTTTATAATCAAGATAAGTAATCACGGACACTAGCTTTATCGGTGTATTGTCAGCTTTGAAGTCTCTTACCAGGTCCATGATCTCTGCATTGAAAGGAACATCATCATCGTCTTCATCCTTGGAGTTAGTGATTGTAAGTAAAGATTTAGGAGGTTTAGGAGGGAGAGGAGGAGGAACATCATCATCATCGGCAGCAGCAATCATCTCAGCCTTCAACTTCTTATAGCTCCGGCTTAAGCTTAATTCTGAACACCTTAGTGTCTTCCTCATCGCTAGAAGATTCCTCTGAGGCATTGATAGGTCTGGTTCTCTTCATAGTATTCACAGATCAGAAAAGACTCAATGGAGATCTTAACAATTGTAAAGTCCAGGAGTTAACAATTGGTAACAAGTTAACAATTGTAAACTCCCGGTTCCACGATTGGTTTCCACGGTTCAATTAAAAGCCCTTACAAGGTCACCAGCGTAGCAAGGAGAGTCAAGAGTGTGATTAGAATCATCACTTCGTGGTAACCATCACTTCGTGGTAACAATGTTATTTCTATTAAAAGAATAAAATACATTCCGAAGAAGTCATGTGGACTTGGAAACAAACTATTAGGATTAATTAGCTCTCTTGCATATGGTATATCTTATTATTATTCATTAATAAATACATCAATCGATTTCTCTATTTATGCTGGGCTCATATATGCCCTTAGTTTGACTTTCTGATCATAATCGAAATCTAATTTTCTTAAAAAAATTCAAAAAACAATGATAGATAGGATGGTCACTATATGGTGTGATATGACAACATATAGTGACCATCCTATGTAATAAAAAACAAAACAAAAAAATGGAGTTCAAGTCAAATCTCGAAATGCATCTATTTTTCTATTATTGAAATTTCTTATAAGACTTGTTATAATGCTAATTAATTATGTAAATTATGAAAACAACACTCCCACAGAAACACAATCAATCATTTGAACCAATTAGGACCAGAGATTAATAATCATTTTGGTACTCTGGCTGCTCCTCATCATCATCTACTATATATTGTGAGAAGTTATCATCATCATCATCATCATCTTCCTCTGTAGCACTATCTTCTTGTTTTTGGTTTTTGGTTGAAATGTTTTTTGATATAATTTCTTTCTTTTGAATCTTGGAGTTTTAGATGTACTGCACTTTCTTTTTGTGGATACCACCTTTAACAACTTGTTGTTGTCATCATCATCATTATAATCATCATCATCATCCAGATTATCAAACAACGATGCTATAGAGACTTTACTACTTACCATACTTTCAGCAGTACTTCTGTAAACTATATCTCCTTTCGAATTCTTGTTTTCTTCTTTTTCGCATTTTGCTAAATCGTTGTCACCGAAATGTATGATATACATACAAGTCAGTTCCACCATGTCCTCCATTGCATGGTCAAGCATACGATCATACTATTGATTCAAAATTGAAATATATATTAATTGGATATACGATGCTTTTGTCCAGATCCTTTTTATACATGATATTACATAGCAGGACAGACATCAACACTCTGGACATTTTTAATCTTTCATGTCGATCATCAATCTTTTCAATTTCTGTGAATCTTTTGTACCATGTAGTGAAACGCCTTATACTGAAGTTACCATTCCAGCTATAGACATAATAATAATATATTATACCTATATCGTTGCAAATCTTTCTCATGTTCTACAATCATCTTAAAATTCTCACATAAAATTTTATAGACGCTCGGATTTGGATCATTAATGAAACTATTTTTATATAGTATCTTCCAGTTGCTCATAATAAGTGAATTGAAAGGGAAATAACGTTGAACAATGAACAAATGTTATATGTATATATTTTTTAAAATGTTGTTATAAAGACATATAACTCTATTAATTTAGATAATAATCATAATGAAATGAATTTCATTATTACTTTTGTTTTTTGTTTTTGGACCATATGTTTAGCACTAATAGTTACGATCCACATTTATACAGCTCATATAGCAACCAAAACCCATATCCTGTCAAACCGTTACCTACAAATGGTAACTTATCACTTGCAACATATATTAACCATGGAGCACCGAATATTACACATCCAACAAGAGAGGCTTCGTATGAAGACCAAATGTCAAACCAAATTGCCCAATATCGATCACGCTTAGATGAACTATATAAAAAATATTATTACCTTAATGAAAATGAATTTGTCAAAATGACACAACATTTGTCTAGTATGAATGATATAGCTCCACCACCAGATGTAGTACGTGAATACTTAAGGAGACAACCTGGAAAACAAATTGTTGATTTCAAATATAAAAAAAATAATCCATTCGCAACTATCAAGAAGCCTGGGTACTTCCAAATGGATATTGTGTTTTTCTTACCTGATATGGAACATTTGTATTTTATCGAAATGAATTCAAGAAAAGTATGGGCAATATTTATGCCTAATAAATATGGTGATATTACATTGGATGCATTTCAGAAGTGGTATTATGAAACAGATGCCTATGGAAACAAAACACATAAAAATGTGGTAAGTATCCTATCAGAAGCTGATGCTAGTTTTTCAAATATCAAAAAGTTATGTGATGCTGAAGGAATATCATATTTTCAAAAAGATGGTTCAGAGCATAAAATAGAGTCATTATTGGATAGATCAGTGAGTGTGATAAAAAGATTGTTGTACAAACACTTGGTGGATCTGGGATATGATGCACCTACATATATGGCAGATATTGATCACAATGATAAGCATATTATACCAGATATGAATTATAAATTAAAACTCGATAGTATAATACAGGAAGTGATAGATGATTATAATAACAAGCCATTACCAGGAATTAAAGGATATACACCAAATGAAGTATTCCATAGTCCAGAATTACAAAAACAAATATTACAAAAATCAATTAACTACAACTTAAAGAATTATGAAAAATTAGATCATACTGGTCAAAATATCGAAGTAGGTGATTTGGTGAGATTCAAAGAGAGAAGACGTAAAATGGATAAGAACATATACTGGTCAGACAATGTATATAAGATAATCAAGAAAAATCGATATTCATACAATTTAGGTGATATCAATGGGAATGACATTCAAGGTTTTTAATTAATTCGATTCAAACACTATGAGTTGCAGTTAGTGAGAAAAGATGATGCACCAACCACATGGTTTAGAAAAATACTGGAGAGACCCAAGAGAAAGAAGGGAGACAAATCAATATTGTAACGAATAAATTTTTATTATGCTATATATTGTATATGTTGTTTTATTATTATTGGGCATTGGATAGACTAGCTACGATGAGGGCTGCGTTTCTAATTTATAATTATTTATTTATTTATTAAATTAATTTCACAAGGAATTTATGGAAGTTTAATAATTTTTACTTGGATGTGTTGTTTAATATTGCACCATTGAAATTCGGCTTGAATCATCCTGGCACGGTATATCTAAATGCCCTTTTTTTATTTAATTGGGATCTGATAGACTGTGCAAGGAAAAAAGAGTCATGCAGCTGGCATTAGTGGTTCGATTCCTAGCACAGACTATTAGTAATCCCATTTTTTTAATTTCTTTTTTTTTAATATTTTATTATACATATACATATAGTATATTCTATTTTTTATATATATGCTTACACTACCACCACAGATTGAATATAAATTACCAGAACTTGAATCCAAGGTAACAAAGAAATATCATTTAAGTGGTCCAAACATATACTTGGATTTGTATAGCCTACAATTCCTTATATTTTTTTATCATCGAAAACCTATATATCAATGGTATTTTGAGTTAACACACAAAATGATTAACATGATCATGAGTCAACTTTTGATATTAGTGTTTGTAGGTCCTTGTGACTTAGGAAATAGAGATTATCCGAAAGTTACATACACACCAACAATGAAAAAAGTAATCATTAGAATGCCACAAAGATGTTTTAATGGTAAGATGCCAATATTTTTCAAATGTAGTCATATGGATACAGAGATGATAGAATATATTGAAACTCAAACAATATTTCACCACACATAAAAAAACAGAAGAAAAAATAATTAAATAATAATTATATATATATATATATTATATTATATTAAACCAAATTGTTTTTTCATTAACCTAATTTTTGCTTCACCCACTATTGTATTATAGTCAGTAGCCTTTTTGAAACTACACTGATCTCTTAAAATATTTTTCAAAAAATTAATAGCAAAAAAACCACAGTTGGCAGTATTTGAATTTTGATTCTGTGCTCCATTGATTTTAAGTTCATACTTTTCATTATGATACTTCTTTAATTTTTTCAAATTTTTTTTAAATTCTTCCAAGTGTTGAGGATCTTCACCAAATGAATCATAGTACAGGAATTGCTTTTTGATATTGTCAACTACTAAAGCCACCCAATGACCTATAGAATCAGGGCTAGCTTGTGTGGTGAGTGTATTGATTATGATTCCCCATTGATTCTTCTTTTTGGGTATAGGAAGTACAAGCTCGTCCCAGCAGAACACTCCCATGAACTTTCCATGGAAATTATTGAACTCATTTTTCACAATTAACTCTATATCAAAGTTCGATAAGGCATCTGAAGTGATACTGTTATACAAAACTTTCCTACGTGAAATTAATTTCTTTACTTTTTTATTATTTCCATTACCTATTCCAAAGTAACTCATAGCTTCACTGAGTTGTTTTCCTTTATCATCTTTAGCATCAGTTGACGGCTGTACTTTAATATCTGTTTCTGCTTTAGGAGTAATCAATTTATTCAACTTCTACTATTATATATATAAATTAACATGAATTTTATACCATTTGCTGCATTTGTGACATCTTGATTTGGTTAATTGGATTACTCATATACTCACCCATCTGCATCCTAGTCTTTGCACTTGCTTGAGCCATTTTATTATATAAACTCTGATAATATTTGTCATGTCCTTTATATCCTTCACCTCTCCGTATCTTCTTCCTTTTGCCTTTACCTCTCATCCGAGCAAACACAGCAAGTAGTATTTTCTTATTTAGTTTTTTCATAATAACTTAATAGAAAATAAAAAAAACAATTTAATTATAATAATAATGTGTAATATAAGTATTATTAATATTATTGAACATAAACAGGCTCGATAGGCTCGCCTTGTATTTCTCTACCTGCAATATCATTACCGAATGGTTTATCTTCTTCTGGTTCTGGTTCTTTTACTTTCTCTATTTTCTCTTTCTTTGGATTTGAACTCTTTTCTAATTTCTTCATATATTTGCCTAATTGATCTCTGGTTTCTTTCAAAGCTATTTGTAATTCAGCTTTTGTCATACGACTAGGAGGAGGTAATGATGAGTCCCTATCCTTTTTACTATTTTTTCTACCACCACCACGTTTGGACTTTGGCTCGTCTAAAGCATTTGATTTTTGTTTCTTGCTAGATCTTCTTTTGGATCTCTCATGTGATCTTGATCTTGATCTGGATTTATGGGAGTATTTTTTACCTTTTTTTGAATTTTTGTGAGATGATGATCCATCATTCTGTAATATGTTGTATATATCCTTTGGAGAGAATTGTGATAGTAATTCATTGATCATAGCATCGCTTGGTTCAGCTTCTGCGATTTTTGGTTTGGACATCTTGGAATCATTTTCATTTATTGACTCTACTTCACTATCAGACTCATCAGTAGAACTATCATCACTCACGTATTCAGTTGATTCAGTATCACTCATTTTTTTTATTTCTATGTTATGAAAAATAAAATTAACAAAAAGAACAATGAAAATAATAATAATATAAGTATTATTAGCATTATTAAAAGTCAAGCTTACATTCGAGCCACCTTTGATTTTAAATATGCGTTCAATAATGCTTGTTGATTACTCCCACCTCCATTGAATGGTAATCTACCTCTTCCTGACCTACGTCTTCTACGACCAAATCCCATTGTTGATAATCCATCTGCGATATCGTTCTTTCCAAATTCCCTAGCTATTTTGGATGCTATTTTATGATCCTTTGCCCAGTTAAATGCTTTGGAACCCCAATTTTTTAACTTACCCCAGAAAGAACCACCCCTTCTTCCATAAACGCATCTACGTCTTCTACCACCTTTTGGCATTATGTTATTTCGAATGAAAATAAAGAAATACGATTAAAATACCCTAACCCAGTGCAGAATTTAACTCCTGTGCAATATGCTAGATAAAATATGACATTAATAGGTTAATAATTAACATAATATCAATATTTGAAATATATTCGTTTCATTTTATTATTTTTTGTATATTGTGTTCTATGGATTCAAGCAACCATAATGCCATACATGTTATAGGCATAATGGGTAAAACAAATGATCAAGACCAAAAGAAACATAATTTACAAGATAAGATGACTAACGATGACTCTGATGACTATGATCCTGAAGATGATCCAAATGCAAGTGATGTTGATAGTAATGGTAATTTAAAGGATTTCATTGTTGATGATGTAGAATATGATGCTGAGTTCAATGATGAGGATGAAAATGACACATGGTACGATGATTATGATATTGCAGATATTGTAACACCAGATAGTGTAATCCACACCACTAAAAGAAAATTATTAAGTACTATATCTGAATCATTAGATGAATTAGTACCATCAAAAAAACATAAGCATTTGGTCAAGCCAAACATGCAATGTGAAGATTCAAAAAACCTTGATAAAGAAGAAGATTTAGAAGATCTTTAAGTGTTAAGTGATTAAACGTAATTACTTTATTTTTTTTAATTATTTTTTTTGTTTATCATGAACACTGTACCACCATTACAACATACTGACTCACCTAAAAGTATTGTTAAACCTCTAGATTTCACTGAATTAGAAAGAGCATTACCGATTGAAGATGCTGTAAAACCAGTATGTCTATTCAATGAGAAAGATGTAAAGAAAATGGATGTGCATACATATAAAGCTAATTTAGATGTTTTGGAGCATAGTGAGAAAGCAATATGTGATTGTGAGGGACATGCTGGTTTAGCATTACCAATTGATGAAGAGAGTTTACCACGTGTGAAATTCAATATAACTCAAATTCAGCATATTTTAGAAATTTTTAAAGAATCTCTAACTCATTATAGAATTCAAACAAGATTTTTTAATCTTAGTGTAGAAGATTGTATAGAGGTGAGTAATAGAGTCGATGATGCTATAAAATTATGTTAGAAAGATACTGTTCCGTACTCTGCAGTAAAAGTTGGAGTTCATAATGTGTTAATATGTCTATGGGAACGTATACGTAATAATGAAAAAGAAGGAAATCACTATGAGTTGAAAGGGAGTTAGATGAGTATGAGCGGTTAATATGGAACGTGAATCATTGTCTTTGTAAATTTGTGGGAGTCAAATCAAAAAGAGAATACTATATATAAACTTTCATACAAATTTCTTAAATTAGCCATACTCAGGTTTTTGAATACCAAACAGTAATCAAGCTGTAAACGAACAGAGGGAGTAATGTCAGTGACATATTGACTTGATATAATTACTTTTGACTTGTAATGACGGTTTGACTTAAGTAATTTAGAAACGGATTTATTTCTTAAATCGAATGATATATCATCGAATATAAATATATTCTCTGGGTAATCATAATTATCTTTGTCTATATCTTTGATATTATCTAATACTGCATCCAATATATTCACTCTATCTTCATTCACTACTGAATCATAGCAATGGTACTCAATTTGGTTATACTTGAGCATATCAGTGATTTTCTCATATATGATATCCTTGGATATAGTTGCAACGAAAAAATACACTACTTGGTCATATCCCTTTTTTAGCAAGTGTTGTATCATATTAAATATAAGTGTAGTCTTACCACTGTTTTTCTTAGCTAAAATAAATATGTTGCAGAATGGCTCCTGAAAATAGTCATATCCAAGGACACTATCTTTGGAACGTTTTCCACATCCTTTGACTACTGTCTCAACAGGATTTATGACTATGGTGTTTATTTTTTCTAAATTAACTTTACTCATAAGAAAAATAACAAAAACATAATTATAAGAAATATAACCGTTATCGATATTATTATGATTATTTTTAAACTACACTTACAATACCACTTCCATTAATAGTGACCATACGTCCAGTGATGATATAGAAACGATGAGTGATATCATTATTAGTAAAGTCATTTGTACCAGGTGTTGAAAATTTAAAGGTTATTTTCAAATCAGTAGCCAAAGGTCTACCTGCCTGGTTCTTAATATTGTCCAAGTCCTTAGAACCAAAATTCAATATCTCAAAGAACTTGTCATTGAATTTTTCATCTTTTCTGAATATATCAAACCATGAGTCTTGGAAATATTCACGGACAGTCATATAACTATCATAATATTGCATAAGTGTATAATCTGGCTGATATACAAAATCATTGATCATTCATTTGAATTGTGCATTTTCAGGTATATGTGCATATCTTTTTAATGATTCTATCCATGGCCTATAGATTATGTAACGAACAAATGGTCCATTGGAACTATTCAATGTGAATGAATAATTGAATATGCCAGATCCACCTGATGGTACAACAATTTGATGACATCTGAAATCATTGAATTGAATAGGTTTTGATAAGCAGTATTGTTTGGTATTATTGTTGCATTGAGTATCCTTGTTGATATAAGCATAGAATTTGAAATTCTTGAATATTGTTTCATTTATATCAACTTCTGCATGTGACACTGTATAGTTTACATTATCTTTTGTTTTATCATTTTTCAATCTTGCATATTCATCTGGTGTATATGCTTTTAATAAACCATAATTACTTGTGGTTTGAAAACGAATGCATATATACATTCTCTCTCCAAAGAATGCATCACTCTTTAATGCAGCAAATGTATTGTAAAATTTACCTAATTGTAAGTTGAAATGTAATATAACTGAATCTTTATACTGAACTGCATATGCTGTTGCTGCAGATGCACTAGCACTAACTTTTAATTCAACATATTGTGTATTAGGTTCTACTTTCCACTTATTGATATCTTGAACTTTATAATTATGATTATCATCATCCCAATCTAATTGTATTCCATCATAGTAATTGTCTTGATAGAATATATCAGATCTCTTTCTAACTAATTCATCCATAAATACACGATATGGTTCATATGAATCATCAAGCTTGACCAGATCTGTTCCAGTCTGGTTACAAATTCTAAAAGAGGCCAAGCCAAACCCTTCTTTAATTCCTCCAATTGTACTTGGATATAAATCATCATCTTTATTTATAAGTTTCTTACTTAAATCTGCTCTAACAGCACCTACTTCTGAACCTTTTGCTACTGGTTCTGTTTCTACATCTATATCGAATTGGATATATGACTTAGCTAAATTGATAATATTATCTCCATTTATCTCCCATCTGATCTCTTCTGTATACGAGTTATCACTTAGAGTATATTCTGATGTTGATCCCATCGGAGTCAATCTCACATAATTATAGAAGGGTAGATTCACAGGGACATCTACACCATGTTTCTGTTCTTTTGAAATAGATAAAGCCATTAGAAAATAAAAGAATAAAGAAATATAAAAATTAGACTTTAAATACAACAATATCTAAATTAAACTCAATATTATCAAGATTAAGTTCATAGCCATTTTGTTGAGTAATCTGAATAGTGATCATACCATTGTTATAGGTATTATTAAATCTCTTCGATGTATTCAATAAGTCATTATTCTGATATGTAATAAATGGTAACTCAGGATTTGAAACGGGTATATTTTCTAATACATTTGAATCCTGCATAATATTCACTATGTCTAATCTAATGGATATAGAATTAACCCATATCAAAGATGGACGAAATGGTAATTGAGTAAATGGGAATGGCTTAACCATAATTTCTTGTTGATTCTCTGGTTCTTCAGATGGAATATATTCTTTAAAACAACACCAGTAATTGTTTTTGGGTATACCTAATATTTTGTAACTAAGATCTTTGGTGATGATCTCTAATTTTTCTATCCAATATACTGGGTCTTTTTGATAGTATATAATATTCATATCATTAGCTACCTCAATATGATATGTTTGATTATCATCGAAATTGTCTATACAAAATAAATCTCCTTTTCCTTCTATAATAGACACATGTGAACCTTCAGTATTATATGAAGCATCATTTATTCCAAAAACATCATATGTCATATTTTTGACTAAATTATTGATCATACTTAATATCTGAGTTTCATCATAGAATCCTTCTGGTATTTTGAGGTGTTTTACAATGTTTGGATACTTTGGTGTATCTACTTGAACATCATGTCTCCATCCCAATGTGAATACTAATGAAAACTCATCATTTGTTTCTTCCTGTATAGTTGGGAATGAATTGGGTATAACAGCATGTAATAAGCTGACATGAGTATAATCATCATCGAATGATTGCAATTTTAATGTCTTCTTATGCTTGTTTCCTCCACCCATGGAATCAGATAATACAATCATATCAGAATTTAAGTAGTATACACGATGATCCGAAACTAACATAAGATAAAATCTATTTTGAAAATAAATTCGTTAATAATGTCAATATTGTCATTATTAGTATTAATTACACTTTTATATTTTAAAAATGAATAACGATCAGGAGCACAAATATAGAACAGTGCCATATAACTTTTGGAACTCTGATAAACAAATACTCATTAATTGCTTTAGAAAGGATGGCAAAATGAGGGCGCCAACCAAATCTAAATTATGGAATTTGATATGTGGTGATAAAAAGGAATTATCTTATAGTGAGATCAGATATATACTCAAATACGTCGATGAACAGTATAGATTAGACTTGGAATATAGATTCAAAAATGGATGTTGGTGGGATGAGAGTAAAGAGAAATTAATTCAAAGATTAGGTATTTCTGATGTAGATGAGACTGTGCGCATTACACCTAATATGTTCCTTGAGTGTGTTAACAAGATTAAGGAGAAAAGAAACCCATCTTTTGAAAAAACTCATCAATTATTAGAAAGTATTATTATGATGAATCATGAAGCTAATATATCACCTCCTCCTAATGATAGTAGTAATAAAGAAATAGAAGAAATACAAGTCAAGCTTGAAAATGACAATGACAATGTCAATCTCACAGATTATGACTTATCTCCAATATTACCAAGATCCATTAAGGATGAATATATTAATAATAACCAATGTCTTGTAAGTTAGTTTATTGATAATAAATACATTACTTTGATTAATTTTGTTTTCTTACATAAGATTCTCATAAACACAAATGGACTTTGATGTAATAACTGTTTTGCTTTCAGTTCTCGTATTTGTATTGTATATGATAGCTTTGGCTCTTTTCAACTACTTAAAGGCACACAATTGTATTCCAAACAATACAGACATAGAAGAACTTAGAAATAATATAGATGCCATGATGAATAAAGGGTTAGAACATGATAAGACACTCAAGGATATTCAGTCTCTTATTGAAATCACTAAACAAAGGAAAATGACTATTTAAATTTATTTCACTTTTATATTATGTTTTTTGTTGGTTAAACTTGTATCTTACAACTGGGCCCAGTTGTAAGATACATCACAATTCAAGTTACAACTGGCGCCAGTTGTAACTTATATTACAATTCAAGTTGCAAAGTGGCGGCCGGATATAGCAATACCAAACACCAAAAACAAACACACATAACATTGCATAAAAAAAAGAATGTTTATATAGAATTACTTTAATTATCCATATTAGGAACTGGAATACCATACTGATAATGCCTGCCATTATGCACAACAATACGATGTGGATCATTCTTTGGCGCGGCTCGTGGCCCGGCTCGTCTTGGTTTACGTTTTGCTCTATCTTTACTTCCTTTTGGTCTTCCTCTTTGTTTAGGTGGATTAGCAGCTAATAATCGTTCATACATTTTCATTAATTGTCTATATTGTAATTTAACTTTTGTTTTGTTTTGTAGTGCATTCTTTACTTTGTCTCTATACAAATCATAGCTCTTTCTCCATTTACTCCTGTTAACTGATTTAGGAATATATGTATTCCAATCTTTACTAATTTTAAACCCTTTTGGCCATCTTCCATAATAAGACATGTTGTGATTTTTATAATTGATATTATTTAAAATATAGTAACTATTAATAGTATGTTTATCAAACAAAAACAAACATATATAATAATAATAGAATTTTTAAGTATTTAATCAGAGTCACTACTACTACTACTACTACTACTACTACTAATTCCATCGGCAACATTTCTATCAATTGGATGTATGTGATAAAAATTCCCTCCATTCCATTGATAACTCATATGATGAAAAACATATTTTTTAAATTTTTGAGGAATACAATCACTATCTGCATACTCATGTTCTCCATTTCTTAATTTTCTATTCATTACTAATATTGTAGCTCTTCTGTCATACCCATAGGTTTTGAGGTTTATCATTAATTGATCACCATGATGTCTATAATCACCTAGTACTTCTGGATCATTTCTATTAGTTCTGAGTGAACCACATATAAACACCTTTACTTTATTTCTTTTTAATATTTTCATTGTTTTAATTGGAAATTGAATAACCCATCTATGTGCTCTATTGTCTCTATATCTATGAATGTAAAAAGCATATTCACCGTTAGGTTGTCTAAGTATATTATATGTTAAATGGTCAGGCATATTCTTTGTATTTTTTGCTATTATATATATTATTAAATTTTTATGGGTCTAATCAATAAAGTTATTGTTTGTTTAGTAATACAAATGTTTGAGGTTTGTTGTGCGCCGTTTTTTAGAGTTGGTCGTTTGTCTACCAGACACTTTCAAAACAAACTAAATACACAATTACACTTCTTTTAATGAAAAATTGTTACTTTTATACTTACTTTGTCTTATAACCTACATCTATGAGTAACTATTAATTGTCATAATATTGATTAAAAACTATCAAAATATATTCTAGAAATTATGTATATTCCAAATTTTATGTTTCTATTGACATATAATGTCTAAATGAGAAGTGTCAGTTACACAGGAATTAAGAATTATACCCCTTCTGACGTCATTTTTAATTTAAAATTTCATTTTCTTCAACTATTTTGTTTGTATGTTTTTTTTGATTCAGTCAAAGAAAAAAAATGAATTTCAGCAGACACTTTGAAGAATGTTAAAATATTATATCAAGATATGAAGAAATTTCAAAAAAGAAAAATCAAGCTTGTCAAACTTGACAGTTTTTTTTAATTTCAGAAAATCAAAATGTAAGTACTATATATATATATATATATTATTATTATTATTATTATTATTATCAAAATACTTACTTTATATTATTTATAAACTGTATAATACTATCATGTACAGCGAAAGGTATAGAAGCATCATTATTTTATGAACATAAAGTAGATGTAATTGATTTTGGTGGTAAATTTATTAACAGATAAGCTGAAAGCGCATTTTAATAGAAAATCGAGGTTTAAGAAGTCAAAGATTAACTAGGCCCAATTATAGAGTAGAAAAAATAATATATCAAATATACAGCAGAATAGTGTTGATTTAGACTTTAGGAGAAAAAATGTATTAATTAGAAGAAAAAAAGCTCAAGCTCAAGATTTAGATATTGGTTGAAGTACTCAAATAATATCAATGGATCCTGCTTATTTATCATTAGATATTGGTTGAAGTATCACTTACCAATGAAGGATCAATTAAACCAAATGTAATATTTACTCCACCAAGGTGAATTAGATATAGAAGAAAGTGTAACAATCGAAGTATCTTATACAAGTTCAACTCTTGGTGAATTTAGTGATCATTTTGAATTTGCATTAAAAGGAGCAACTAATAATGTGGTATTAACAATAAAAGGACATGTAGTTGGCCCAACATTCTTCTTTAATAAGAATAAACTAGATTTTGGTATTGTAAGTTATGCATTTTTAAACTCAACTGATTTGATATTAAGAAATACTTCCTCTGTTCCATTTATATTCAATTTACGAGTTCCTCAAGATGGTAATTACTTAAACAAAGAATTCGAAATAATTCAAGCAGTAGCAACAGTATTACCAGAAGGAGAAGAGAAAATCAAAATCAATTTCATATCTCAAACAATAAAAGTATATGATTATTGTTTAGCAATTGATATTGAAAGCGTAGGTGAAGCTTTATTAACAATTCCAATAAGTGCTGAATGTCGAGTAGCTGAAGTAGAATTATTAGAAGAATCATTGAAATATGGAGATTGTTATTTAAGATATACTTATTATCGAACTTTAACATTAAAAAATAAATCCAATTTATATGCTCAATTTGAAAACAGAACAAGATGAAAGAAGTAAATCGATTGGTAGTTATTTCCCTGATCCAGCTAAAGGTGTAATTGGACCAATGGCAACTCAAATGATTCAAGTTCAATTAAATCCTGAGAAATTAGGTGATATGAGAATTCCATTATATATTCAAATAATTGGCAGTCAATATCCTCCATTGGTATTAGTATTAGAAGCAAATGGACTTGGACCAGTGATAAAGTCAAATTTAAATCATATAAAATTTGGTGATATAACTTGTTTAGATACTCATACAAAAGAATTTACAATAACTAATCCAGCTTCAATTCCAGCTTTTTATAAATTAGATTTTGAACGAGGATCTTAATTTAATACTGATATAGTTGATGGTATATTACAAAGTAAAGAATCTCAAAAGATAGTAATTAGTTGCATGTTGGAAGATGTATTAGCTTATAAAGATACAATATACATAGCAGCAACTGAAGGAGATAGTGCAAATCTTCCAGTTACAGCTAAATGTATAATAACAACAATATTTTGAGAAGATCCAGTAGATGTAATTGATTTTGGTGATCAATTCACAAACAGAACAATCGAAAGAGATTTTTTTATTAGAAAATCGAGGTTTAAGAAGTCAAAGATTAATTTGGATAAATCAAACAGCAGCAGAAAAAGAAAAATCTTTTAAAGCCAATAAATCAAAGATGGAAAGTGAAATGAATTCAAACCTTATGAAGCTATATTTACAATAACTCCCAATGCAATCGAATTAAAACCCAATACTGCTTGAAATTTTGTAACATCTGGAAGTTGTGAAAAACCCTGTGAAGTGATGGAAATGTTTTCTTGTTTGAGGAAATTTGATGGAGAAATAAGAAATAATGAAGCAAAAGAAACCGAAGTAAAAGTGAACTTTATGAATCCATTAATTCAATGTTCTGAAGAGAAAATCGAAGTTCAAAGTAAGACAGTTGTATTTAAGAATATATCAACTTTGAGTTTAGATGTGATAATAAGTATAGCAGCTCCATTATTATTGAGTATGAATGAATTCCATTTAGATCCAAATGAATCAACGAATGTGACAGTGGAATTTGATCCAAATTATAAAGATGATAAAATCTCATGTAAAATAAATGGAATATTGAATATAAGATATGAAGATCATCCTCAGAAAGATTCAATTCCATGTGTAGCTGATGTTGCCTTTCCCAATTTATGGTTATCTCAGAATGATTTTGATTTTGAACTGAAAATCGTCGAACAATTCCTTGTCCTTATCATTGGGAATTAGAAATAGATGAAACTGAAAATCAAACATCTCCAATCAATGAAGTATTTGAAATCACTCCAATTCAAGGTATTTTATAACTAGGTGAATGTAAAGAAATGGAATTGAGATATTCTGGAATGCCGCATGTATTATCAAGAGCATTGGGTAAATGTTATGTAGATGGAGGACCAGTTTATAATATCAAAATGAAAGGTGAAAGTTCTGTAGTATCTTATAGATTGGATAAACAACATATTGATTTTGGTAGAATTCCTTATATGAAAGTAAAAGAAAGAGATTTTCATATATTTAATACAGGTTCAGTAGATTTTCCATTTAAAATCTCAACTGATAGTGTATCTCGACCTGGTTTAGTTGGTGTTTCACCATGTAATGGATTAATTCCATCTCATGATCAACAAAGAATCTCTGTTAAAATGAGAGTAGGAATTCTAGATTCAGTAATAGAGAAATTAGTAATAGAAATAGCTCATTATGTTCCAATAGATTTTCTACTTTATATAACAGGTATTTATGCAAATATCAAAGCGAATGATGCTGAATACCAGATAATTGGGAATATTACTTAGAAGAAGCTGATAGATTGATTGAATTATCCAATACAGAACATCCATTATCATTCCCAGCTTTACCATCACCAATCAAACAACAACCATCTTTACCTGAAGTAGTGGAATCTTCAATAGATGAAAGTAATAATAACACTATTATAAATACTGAAGGAGAAGAAGCAAGACAACAACAACAGCCAGAACAACCGGTTGTAGCTGAAAAGCCAATAATTGTAGATGGAGTTCCAGTTAATTCATCAACACATGGTTAAAAGAATTACCACCAGAACCAAAAATAGAAGGAGAATTAGCACCACATAGTGAAGAACCAACAATAGCAAATACAAATGCAGAAGAAGAAAAATGTAAAGAAAAAGAAAAAGATGAAAACAAGAAACAGTGATCTGCAAGAGTAAATAGTCAAAAATCAGTTTCTGTCAGAAGTAAGAATTCATAACAGAATGATAATAAAATACCATCTCCACTTAAAATGATGACAAATACGAACAAATTACCTTCAGGAAAGAATACAACAGTATTACAAATCACAGTTGATAGAGAATTTGAAGCATTAAGATTATATTATATTAATTTATTATTAGATGAAATAAACAATCAAAATCCTGCTGATTTATGTTTAGCTCGTAAAGAGAAAAAATTAAATGGAACATCAATAAATGGTTCAAAAAGTGAAGGAGTAGTTGATAAAACCACAACAACACCTGAAACTGGTTTAACAAATATCAGTAATAAAACAGGCAAAACAACAAAAATGGCGAATAAGAAAATATCTAATTTACATTTAGGTTGTAGTAGATTTTGGTAATGTAGTTCGAATTGATTGCAAGACGAAGACATTTACAATAACTAACATAGGTAATTTACCAGTGAATTTCGGAATAGAAAGAAGAACTTTAAAAGAGAGTGGATATACATTAACTCCAGATGAAGTGAAAAGATTACCAGAAAGTTCAACAGTGACATTTACAGCTAGTTTTACAGCGAAATCTGATTTGCCTTATGGAAGATATGATTTAGCAATTCCAATCAAAGTACAAGGAGTACCAACTTATTGTATAATATAAAGATTATAATGTAATTCAAACTGAAGTAAGAAATGTAGGTGATAAATTGGCAGTGGAATTACCACCACCTGAAGAACCAGAACCAGTAGTAGAAGAAAGATCAGCTTTACCTGATCCAAAGAAAGGAGGAAAAAGAAGTAAATCAATTGATAAGAAAGGAGATAAAAACTCATAGAAAGGTAAAAAAGAAAAACCACCACCACCTCCTCCTCCACCATTTGGAGTTGGTTTATTATGTGATATAATCAATAACAATGGTGAAAGTGATATTGATATAATGATTCAAGAAATCAAAGAAACAGTTCCATTGTTTAATACATATGGAGATTGGAAAGTTCCACCTCCAGTAGTATTCCAATTAGTTAAGATGCAAATTCCAAGAAAACCCTTAATACCAACAAGTAATTATAAATTAATAGTGAAAATAATGCCACAAGATGGAAATTAGAACCTGATGAAGAATTGCCATTAAAAGTGACATTTGAATAATTAGAAACTGATAAATTTAACTATTGTTTCCCCTTTGAGATAGTTAATAAAGATAAATCGTATGAAGTTCCAATCAGTGGTATTTGTGATTATCCAAAAATTAATCAAAATCCGAAAGATATATTTATGAAATCAATAAAACAAAAGAATGAACAACAAATAATAAGTAAGAGATAAATAAAGAACAAAGGATATTATGAATTTGGTCAATTATTAATAGGCAAAAACATAAATATGAGATAAAACAATCCATCTTTAAAAGCTAGTAATTGTGAAACAATTTAATTCAGTAATAATGGAATGTTTTCTACAACAGTTGATTTGTCAATGAAAAATGATGATGGAATATTCACAATAGAACTAATCCAAATCGATATTGAAGTAGGTGAAACTCAAACAGTAGATACTGGGGCATTTCCAGTAGAAAATATTCAATAAACAAAAGTTGAATGAAAAGATAGAAGAATTATTAAATACTAAGATGTTATTCAAACTACCCATTACTCCATATCCCATATTTATACAATTTATAAACGTATAAGAGACTTTGTTTATGAAAATTCTAGTATATTATGAAGTGATTGATAATTTCAAAGAGAGTTTAATATTAATTCAAAACTTTAAAGATAATTGCAATAACCAAGACATTTACATTAGATAATATCTTTATAATGAATTTAGCAAGATTTGAAGATCATTATGATGAGATAGTAGTTGGTGCCCAAGATGAAGCAAAGATTTAAAATATGCATGTAAAATGGTAAATAGAAAAGAAACTAGTGTTGCATCAATTACATATGATGATCACACTCATGAAAGATTGTTGTTTGTAAAGAAAATTAAAGGATATAATGATATTGGTCATGTAAGATTCTATGGACAACATCAACAACCGAAATATGAAGCAAATTGTAAAGAATTGGTGAGTCATTTAAATATTAACAATCAACTAAAAGGCCATGAATTCCGGTTTTTATTACATTATATTTCCAACAACAATAAAAATGTTGTTGATCCTGGTGTTGTATTTTTAAATGAAAAGCAAAAGGATAATGAAAAAAAGATAAGTGAAAAAGGAATTTATTATTTTCCAGTATGTGATCCAAATCAAAGTCATTGGAGTTTATGGGAAGTAGATTATGTTCCTAATGACTATATGATGTTTAGAATATATGACAGTTTAGCAATTTATATGAACAAAGAACCAAGAAATATAGTTACAAAGAATATTAAACAACCCTTTCATTCTTGCAATCGTGAATTAGAATCATATGAAATAGTAGAAACAAAAGTTCATCAAACAGATGCTGTAACTTGTGGATATTACTGTTTATTCTTTCTTGGAGCAAGATTGAATAATTTGGAAATAACAAAGATTCAAAATATAGAAAGTTTTAATATAAAATACTTCTATGATGATTTAATTGAAGGTATAGAAAGTTTAAATAACGAAGAAAAAGGGAAATTGTTTTACATTTACAACAAAAAAAACATTTATAGATTTAAATAATCTCATTTTCTTTAAAAATTCTAAAAAATATCTTTATATAATTACAATGCGTTTGTTAGGCACACACATCCACATAACATAAAAACCAATTTTGGAAAAAGATTTGAGTTGAATGTTGTTTCAACTTATTTTCTGATTTCAATTTTGTTATATTTGTTAATAATATATTATGATTATCTCATATATGAAATATTATGATTATCTCATATATGAAATATTATGATTATCTCATATATGAAATATGAGAAATCAAAAGTGTCTCCTAGACAAACGGCGTGAGAAGATTTAGAAATACGCCGTTTGTCTAGGAGACATTTTTCACTTCTCAATTTTCTTCTGTAACTTATGTGTATCATTTCATAATCATTGATACTATTACATAAAACAAAAAACAATTTTGGAAAAAGATTTGAGTTGAATGTTGTTTCAACTTATTTTCTGATTTCAATTTTGTTATATTTGTTAATAATATATTATGATTATCTCATATATGAAATATGAGAAATCAAAAGTGTCTCCTAGACAAACGGCGTGAGAAGATTTAGAAATACGCCGTTTGTCTAGGAGACATTTTTCACTTCTCAATTTTCTTCTGTAACTTATGTGTATCATTTCATAATCATTGATACTATTACATAAAACAAAAATCAACACATATATTATAATTTTGTAAATTATACAAAAGAAGCTAAGTGTTAAAAATATATTGTAATTGGCTATTCACTGAAATGAATGATATTTATAGAAGGCTTGTCGCGCGATAGAGAAATCTGCGCGATAAAGGAGTTATAAACTTTTATGAAAAAGTTGCATTATAATCGTAATATATGTCCTATGTTTTAAGTATATATATTGTTAGTTTGTTATATAAACTACTTTTTTTGACATATAAAAACTGTCATAATATGAAAAGAAAACACTATTATTAAATAGTAAAATTGACTTGTATATTAAATATAATATTAATTTTATTAGATGATGCATCGAAAAAATGTATCAGTTACTGGAATTAAGAATTATACTCTTTGAATTATTTTTTCAATTTTCAAATTTTTTCTCAAGCTCTTTTCTTTTTTTGTAATTCTAAAAGTATATGTTTAGATTATTGTAATATAAGAATATTATTAAATTGTAGATGTGATTGTTTTGTGTTTAGGTCTTATATCAAGCGTAAATATCAAGTATCTTGAAATCTAAGCGCAATGAGCGTATATTACCAGGGAAAAAATATAGAAAAATTGAATATACTATAATATAGAGATATAATATATTTTAGTCTATTATGTAATTAAGCATTAAAGAAAAATTTTAAATTTGATGTCAAGCACATCTCAAACTTTTCAAATTTATATCTTATAAAATGTAAGTCTATATATATATATATATATATTTGTTATTTGATATATTTGTATCTGAAAGGAATTCACATCAAATATGGTAATATATTCTGTAATTACTCTAGTGGGGTTATGCTGTTTAAGGCGTTAGTCTATTCACGTTAAATGAAGAAAACTACACCATATAATCCATCAAACTGATAGTTGCAATTATCATTCCTAGATTTATGTTATTATATGAACATGAGAGATCCAGAAACAAAAACATGGGAAGATTGAATATTATCAGACAATTTGAGTAATTTTATTGGTAAAATAACAATTTACTCATTATTTAGGTTATGCAAGAAAATGTGATTGAAATCTACAAAATTGTTCTAATCTTTATTAGCCTTTATATCTTTTATTTACATATTATTCTATATTTATAATTAGGTCATCTGATGAAGATCTTGATACATTGCTTAGAGCTGATCATGTCAAACACTATTACGAAGAAATAGATAAATTATGCTTAAGTGACAAATATTTGAATAACATTAATTATTACAAACTTAAAAAGTATAAAGTCGAGAATAATAAACTCTACTTCGAAGATAAGTTGGTAGTGAAATTGGAAGAAAGTTTTGATATATTGGATGATATTCATAGATCTCATGGGCATAGAAGAGAGCGTTTCATGATGCAATATATAAATTGTGATGCAAAATATTTTGGTATAACAAGAGACATGATTAGGATCTATTTAAATGCATGTGCTGTTTGTCACAAAATTAAGAAGATTAGTCGTAGTAATCCAATGCAACCAATCATATCTCATGCACCAAGAGAAAGGATACTGATTGATTTAATAAATATGAGCAAATATCATTCAAGTGTAAAATTTCTTTTATCTATTATTGATCATTATAGTAGTTTTATTATGATTTATTGTCAAAAGACAAAAAGTGCCAAAGAAACAGCAGAAAATATTAAAAGTTATATACGAATTTTCGGTGCCCCATCAATTATTCAATCTGATAACGGACCTGAGTTTGTCAACAGTATATTGAATGAATTAATTGCAGATTATCATACCAAAAAGATAACAAGCTCGCCTTACCATCCTCAAACAAATGGTAAGGTTGAACGTTATAATCAAGTTATAGAACGCTTAGTAGATGGTTACTTATCTGAAAATGAGGGTCATGAATGGACAGAATTTATAGAAAATATAATTGAAGATATGAATACTTCGATTTCTTCAACAACACATTCCAAGCCAAGAAGTCTTTTTTTTATGGATGTAGAAGAACTACAAAAAGAAAACCCAAAATTATTTTACAATATAAGTAATAATAATATAGATTATGGTTATAACATTGACAATGAAGAAATAAATGATGAAAAAATAAATAAAGATATTAATAGGAATAAGTCAGTAATAGATAATATCAAACAATCTGTTAATATTAGAATAGAGAAAAAAAATAGTAAGATGGTAATGAATTCGATTAAAAAGTTGAGTGAAAAAGTATCAAACCCCCAGCATGGCAATGCAATTGTTTTTACTAAGAAAATAAAAAATCAAAAAGATAAAAATGAGTTCAGAATTATCAAAAAGAACAAAAATAATGATTCATTATATGCAGTGTATAGATTTGTATTTTAATAATTAACATAGTAACAAAGATAACGAAATAAGATTGACTAATTCATCGGCAGTGGAAGTCATTCCTATATCAACTGATCTTCAAGAAAAACTAAAAAGAAAAATGGATATTCAATTAGTATTATTATTATTATTTTATTAAATAGGTCAATCCTCAGAAAAAGAAAAGAAAAACTGATACATACCTAAAAATTATATCAGATATCATTAGACATCCTTCTAAAAATACAGTTTATAGCATATTTGGAAAAATTACCTCTGAATATGATGGTAAAGATACTTTAACTGAAGAACAATTAGAAAATGTGATAAGAGTAAGAGATAAAATAGGAAAAAAGGAGTTAAATATCTATCAGATATGGTATATACTTCAATTATATGATTTTAATGACATTAATCTATTAAGTAACAATATGTTATTATATATTAATAAAAGTATGAGCATATTAATTAAATCACATCGATGCTATTTAATTATGATAGAAAAGGATAAAGGGATGATTAAATAATATGATTCAATTAATACATATGACTATAATACAGATCTTAAATATATATCCTCATATATATCAAATCTAAGTAAATATGAAATAAATATAATAAATGTTAGGAACAATTTTCCAGAAGCCACAGATATTGCTGCTACTGTGACATTTATGATTATGAATTCTGATTACAACAATATTGAAGTATTGGAGTTAGATGTTATTCTAATGAGCGATTTGCTAAGAGAATATATCTCTAAACTATTAGAATATAAATCTTACAGACTGAAGTTGTCCTGTTTTTACGTCAATATACATGATGATGATGATGGTGATTCTCTATTCTATTCACGCAATGAAGAAAATACATTAAATTTTGTCAGATTAATTATAAATCCATACAATTATAATACAATATCACTAAAAGGTAAACAAAAGAACTGTTTCTTAAGACAATTTAATATTATAGTTAATCATCTATTATTAAAAGAGAGATTAAAATCGGAAGATCTAGTGTTTTATATATACTTCATTAATCAGTGTAATGATAATGTAATAGATCCAGGTAATATATATAAAAGTGATGAACAATTACGTTTATTAAGTAAAATAAAGAAAGATGGTATATATTTTTTCCCAGTATGCGACAAAGATTATCAACATTGGTCGTTATTTGAAGTGAAATATAACAGTAATAAATATATTAAATATTATATCTATGACAGCTTAAACATTTATAGAGGGGATTATAATGATGCAAGAGATAATATTATCTATAGAATATACAGATTTTTTGAGAGTAACATAGAATTAAGTTACCAAATTATGGAAACTAATGTGAAACAAAGTAATCGTGATAAAGTAAATTATGGGTATTACACCCTCTTTTATTTGGGATGTAGAATGAAAAACATAAGGATTGATGAAATACAGAATATAGAGAGTTTTAATATTAATTATTTTATAGAAGATTTATTCTCTGCTATGAGTAAACTGACTATGGAAGAAAAAGCTAAGTTTTACAAGAATTACCAAAAGAATACCTTACATAGTTTTTAAATCTCAGTAACGATATAATAATTACCTCATTCATAATCACTTTTGTTTTACAATATCGTTATTACAGTTTAAAAATGAAATAATAACATATAATATCTAATTAATATATTGAATTACAATAATTAACAATAATTAACGACTTTATAAACATTGATAATCATAAACAAAAGTTTATTTGTAATATAAATAATAGAGAAAATAATAAATATATAAGAAAATAGCAAATTTGAAATTTTCTTTTTACTTCCTCTATTATTTGATTAAACACTTTGAATAGGAAAATAAGAATAACAAGATATTATTACAATAGAAAATTCATAAATGAACTATTCTAATGATATTATTACAGAATTGTAAAAATGATACTTACAACTATTTATAACTCATCTTTTTTATTTACCTAATAAGTATGTTACTACAATATTAATCTACACATATATTTAGAAGTACTAAAATATTTCTTAGTAAAACGAAATTTTAATTTTTGAACAAAAATATGGGGGTAAAAAATAAAAGGAATTTGATCTTATTTTTTAAATTTTCTCAACATCAAAATTGATTTATATAATAATATTTCATAATATACATAGTTAAATTAGCAACAGATATTGCATCTAAAGTTGTTATACCACCTTCATCAATTTTACCTGAAGATAAAGAAGATATAACATCAAGTATAATAACTAGTATAAATAGTAATACTACTAAAGAAGTAAATACAAAAAATTAGAATTAGAAGAATATTTGAAATCAATAAAAGATATAATCAATAAACAAGTACTTGTACTATGTGATTCAATTAATAATACAGTTAATTACATACCTCGAAATATAGTACCAAAACCTTATTGTTTGCATAAGCAACATACATCTTATACTGTGAAAAAAAGAATTAATGGTATATGGGATAGTGATGATAAAACATTTAAAATACCTACTAAAATAGAAATGTTTGAAAACTTTATGAAGATTAAATTATATGATGGTTTTACATGTAATTATGAAGGATGTGATGGTCATGAATTATATCTTGAACCTCAAAATTTTATAAAAGCTGAGCCTGGTAGAGAAGGTTTATTACAACAATACTATAATAAAGTATTACAAATATACAATGGGAAATCATTCCCTATAAGAGCTACAAATGACAAAAATACATATCATACATTAACTAATAGAACTTATTTTGAAATAAATCATGTATTGCAGAATGATAATAATCGACCTAATTTACATATAATAGTAAATGGTTACCCTCAACAAGATTATTTAGCAATACCAAGACAAACATTCTTCACAGACTATATAGATACAGGTGTTACAGATTTCTTCTAATTTTTATTATGATTATTTTATTATGTTTATTATAAAATTTATTATATTTTTATTATATTATGTGATTTTTATTAAATTACGCATATTTTTAAACCCTGTCCCAAATCATTTTAAGATAAAGATTCGTTTTTAAAATTTAGACTATATTTATCGTAGTTTGATCATTGTTTCATATAACTTCTTCTTGTACTTCTTCTTCCTCATCATCATCACTATCATTAAATATATAATTCATCTTTACATAATGTTTCAACATAGGATTCTTCTTCAAATGAACACTTCCCATTCCTTCAGGCAGTGTTAACCACTCTGTATACTTATCGAACATTGCAAAATAATGTCTATTTAATCCTCTTGGTTTTATTGATGGTTTAATATCGAAAAGCATCATATAATATCTCTTATCACTGTACTTAGTCCATATCTATTAATGACAAATAGCACAAAATTCATTATAAGACTTTATCTCTTCCTTTGGTAATGGACTATCTAAAACTGCACTTATGTTATGGTTAAAATATAAGTAAAACTTACATGTTCCACATATACACTTATCTTAATAATCTTCATTTTTTCTAAATGAACAAAAGAAAGGTTTTTCTAAAATGCCAGGAAAATCAAAACTGTTTCTTTTTTCTGTTTATAACAACAGCTTCACGTCAGAATTTCGATTTAGTAAAACATATAGAATACTGTAGATAATTCTTTAAATATATATTTTTGACACTATTTAAATTCTTTTGAATGTTTTTAAATACACTATATAAATCCATTAATAAATTGATAAATGAAAAAAATAACTAAATAAGTAAGAACGCATTCTGTAGCTTGGCCACCACACTATTTAATCACTAAGTCCTAGCTAGGCTACACAGGACACACTACTTACTTACATACAAATATATTTCTTATTATATAAAGTAGCTACCCTGCACAGGTAGCTACCTATCTATTTATACACTTTATTTCTACTATCCTACGCTACATATTATTAAAAATACATTTTATAATTACGCCCATAAAAATATTCAAAACTGTTTTATATATATACACGCTTGTTGTGCGCCATTTGTCATAGTTGGCCGTTTGTTTACCAGACACTTTTAAAACAAACTAAATGTATATTCTTACTTGTCTTGATGAAAAATTGTTACTTTTATACTTACTTTGTTATATGACCTACCTCTGCACTATACTTTTTTGTTAATATAAATAGTTTGAATATTTGCGCCGTTTGTCTTCTAGAAATTTTTGAAGCAAACTAAATGCATATTTAGCTAATATAGACTAAAATACATTAGATGAAATGATTAGAATATAATAATTTTTAAATCTTTCTATATAAAAAAAGAAATGTAAAAAATAGGCTTGAGTGAGGGTTGATTCTATATTATCTTTTTTCATTTTAAATGTCTTATGATCAACATTAAGTTGTACTAGTCATTTCATCTAATGTATTTTAGTCTATATTAGCTAAATATGCATTTAGTTTGCTTCAAAAATTTCTAGAAGACAAACGGCGCAAATATTCAAACTATTTATATTAACAAAAAAGTATAGTGCAGAGGTAGGTCATATAACAAAGTAAGTATAAAAGTAACAATTTTTCATCAAGACAAGTAAGAATATACATTTAGTTTGTTTTAAAAGTGTCTGGTAAACAAACGGCCAACTATGACAAACGGCGCACAACAAAAGTAAACCATTGTATGACATTCTGTATTCAAAAAAGTAAATTTCTACAACTAAATTTCTGTTACATATATCAGAGAAATTATCTATACTGAATCTCTTTTTGTAATCATTTTTATCTCCATGTTTGAATTTGTAGTTTATATTTAAATATTGACTTTTCAGAAGAGAATATTCCATTTGTTTGGTAATATATCTAAAGAATTTATCAAAAGATTTAGAATATTCTCTTCTGAAACATCTTGAATATATTAATGGATAGGTGATTGTCCTTCTCTATTTTAATAATCGATTTATAGTATTATAAAGGATTGGAGATGATTTCACTTAGCAGTAGGAATCTAATAAAGCTAATAAAGCGATGTAAAGGGAAATGCTAGGTAACATTCTTGATAAAAAAACAAAGTTCTTATCAACGCGGTAAAGTCAAGGACAATGATGTTTTCCCTTGCTCTTGGGAATATCATCGGATGATAAGAAGGATAGATTACATTTCATTAGATCGAAAGAGTGTTGAGTTAATGAAGACAATCTATAGCAATGGTAAAGGCGCTGTAAGAGATCATCCTGTAGTAGAAATCCTGTAAGATTAATCCTTTAATCTAGAATACTATCTAGATGCATGGACTACCATAGTCATTATAATAATATTTTTCTATATTCTTATATTTCTTTACTTTCTCATCATAGTATGGATCATAGAAACATTCATTTCTTATATTCATTTTAGGTAATTTACATTTTCTATAACCGTTCTTTGTTAATAACTTTGTTACATATTCATCTTTTATCTTATTTTTACTATTAAATTCAATAACCCAATAATGAACTCTTATATTAAAATCAAATGTGTCTAGCACCATATATTCTGCTCCTTCGACATCAAGTGAGAAAAAATCTATATGAGTAACACCAGTACTATAAAATATTTCCTTTATGTTTGTACATGTCACATTTACTGTCTTTTTCATAGTTCTATTATTTTTATTCCAAAATGGGTTATTTTCTTTTAGTCCACCCATTCCCCACACATCAAAAAACTCTGCTGTTTTAGGAAAATATGGACATACAGCTGTACAGAATATTTCAGATCTTCTCCTCTTAATACTCAATAATTTTCTACAGTTAGATGGTAATCCCTCAATTAATATTCCTCTCCACCCTAATTCTTTTTCATAGAATAGTGTATTACTATATTTTCCATCTAAAGCGCCTATTTCAACAAATATTCCATTAGTTTGGATTTGAGGTTTGGAAAAATATAAATCAAAATAGATTTTATCTTCTTTGCATTGAGAATAAAAAGTTTTAGTAAAATTATCAATGCTTTGAATAGGACATTTCCATAGATTTCTATAAAATGATCCATAATTATGAATATGATTGAATTTTGACCTTTTAACATTAATAGTAGCATTTATATAAACTATTACAATAATTATAATAAATATAATATATTTTAACATAACAAATCCAAAATATATATTTTCTATTCTCCTTCAAATAAGTGATTGAACTTCTTGGATTCCTATTTCGTCTAGTTAAAAGGTGATCTTGAGAGTAATGAACCTTGGGATATGACTGAATAGGAACAAGCTTTATCAACAAGATAATAAACATTAATAAATGTATATAATTATTCATATATTCTTGTTGATAAATAATAAATAGCGCCAGGCTCAATTTGGTGAATAAATAGTATATTACGTTTAAATGATGTAATATTTGTAATATTAGTGTATTTAAAATACATAATAAATGCAGTTATACTGCTAAGATTAGTAAGATTGGTATAACTTAATAGCATTCCTAAATATACATCGTCCATAAATGGTATTGTCTTTACATAATTTGATGCATCTATAATCTTCTTAACTGTATGTTGATGTAAGAATATATGGGTTATTAAAGGAAAATCTGGCCATATTTCTGTTTTATTATATATAGATTTAGGTATATACCAAGTATTACCTTTCTCTCTTCTTACAGGTTCATTCTTTCTAATAAATGAAATAATAGGTAAATTATTAACCTTATTTTCGTAATGTAGCTGAAAATAAGGAATATTTACGAATGTATCACTTTGTTGCATTAAAATATATCTATAACTCATGCAATTATCATTTAACCATTTCATAGTCATTATTAATTGAATTGAATTGTTATAATAACTGCTATAATAATCAAATATAATCATGTCATTGTATTTGTTATTTTCTTCAAATATTAATTGATTTAATGTTTTATTTCTAGATATACCTAAAAAGAAGTATAGAGGATACTTGTTCTTATATACCGAATATGATTTTCTATAGGAGTATCTATTTATAAATGAATCACATGCAGAAAGTACAGAAATGATTAGTGTAGATGATCTACATTTTTTTGTAGTTTGGATTATAGTTGAAAATTTAATTGGATATTTACATAAATAAGATTTATATTTTGACGGAAAATGATTAACTTTACGGCGTTTTTCAAAATTGTAGCCACATTTTATAGGATATACATCAGAGCAATTGTCATATACTTTATGTAGTTGCAACAATTTTTGATTCAATTCTTTATCCATTCTGTAAAATTCTCCTAAATTTTCTCTTTTATTTTCTATAATTTTATTTAAAACAAATAATATGAATAATAAAGATAAGAAATTAATAGTTTTCATATATTTAACTTTTTTGTAATTTAATTTACACTTTCTAGATCAAGAGTTGACTATTAAGGGGATTTATCGATTGCATCTAGAAGGGGAAATACATCTACAACACTCGCTAAAACACTAGAGTAGCAATTTCGGAAAAGTTATTCATATAAATCATCTAGGTAAGTTCATCTTGGCCTTCTTGTTATTGCCGGAATCCTTATAACCGAGGGTTCTCTCCGAAGATATCATAGTAGTAGATTTGCCTTCAATCATCATCCACTACTAAGGCAACCCAATGCCCGATCTTATTCTCGGCAAATTGTCTATTGAAGTCATTGTACTCTTCCTTAATCAGTCTCTCGATATCGAAGTTACTTAAGGCATCATCATGTCCTTTTTGTACAGAACGTGTAGTTTAACATATCCTTTTTTGTCCTTAATTTTTGAGTTTAAGTTTCTGTTTTTAATATAAAAATACTGCAATAACATTAAATAAGCTTAATATTTAATAATGCATACTATAATTATGTCATTTTTGTATATCCTAAATAATATCTATCAAAAATCTATTTAAGCCATATTTGTAATATCTATGAATAATATTTAACATGCTAATACCACTTAGAGTACTCTGTATAGTTTAATGAAATATATCCCCATATACAAACACTCATCGCATAAGATATTATAATTAATGCTAAGTTATTAGATGATAGAAGTTTTGAACATATGTTCATGAATTAAGCAGAAATAGCACTACTTTAATCAATGCATACTATTATTAAATCAGTGAAGATATATTTGAAGTGAAGCGAAAATGATAATATAAAGAATATAAACTACAAATTCAAACATGGAGATAAAAATGATTATAAAAAGAGATTCAGTATAGATAATTTCTCTGATATATGTAACAGAAATTTAGTTGTAGAAATTTACTTTTTTGAATACAGAATGTCATACAATGGTTTACTTTTGTTGTGCGCCGTTTGTCATAGTTGGCCGTTTGTTTACCAGACACTTTTAAAACAAACTAAATGTATATTCTTACTTGTCTTGATGAAAAATTGTTACTTTTATACTTACTTTGTTATATGACCTACCTCTGCACTATACTTTTTTGTTAATATAAATAGTTTGAATATTTGCGCCGTTTGTCTTCTAGAAATTTTTGAAGCAAACTAAATGCATATTTAGCTAATATAGACTAAAATACATTAGATGAAATGATTAGAATATAATAATTTTTAAATCTTTCTATATAAAAAAAGAAATGTAAAAAATAGGCTTGAGTGAGGGTTGATTCTATATTATCTTTTTTCATTTTAAATGTCTTATGATCAACATTAAGTTGTACTAGTCATTTCATCTAATGTATTTTAGTCTATATTAGCTAAATATGCATTTAGTTTGCTTCAAAAATTTCTAGAAGACAAACGGCGCAAATATTCAAACTATTTATATTAACAAAAAAGTATAGTGCAGAGGTAGGTCATATAACAAAGTAAGTATAAAAGTAACAATTTTTCATCAAGACAAGTAAGAATATACATTTAGTTTGTTTTAAAAGTGTCTGGTTGACAAACGGCCAACTATGACAAACGGCGCACAACAACATTCTTCCATTTTATTGAAAGAATTTCTCCGTCGAAAAAGTAATACATTCATACAGGAGAAACAGATTAAAATATGAATTAGTTGAAAGAAATAAGTGAGAACAAGAACAAAATGTAGGAAGTTATGAAGATGATGAGCAAAGCGAAGATGATGATGAAAGTAAAGAAGGTAGTCCAGATTATTAATGATAATATTAATTATCTGTATTCTTTTTATGAATGTTTTAATAAACAAAAAATCACATAAATTATTTATTAAACAAAAATGTAATATCAAATGTTTACAAAAAGGACAAATTACTGTCCTTTATCATACTCTTGTCCCGAACATGTCCTACTTGTTCTACTAATGATATAAATACCATTAATAGAACAAACAAAACAATTAAAATTATACACGAATATTAATACAAGATTTTTATGACTAGTTATGTTTGTTCAATTTGTATTAACAATAGTGTTTATAATTTATTTATATTACAATATATTCATAAATAGAATTATAAGAATATTTATAGCAAACAGTTTTCATGGATGGTCTACGCATTATCAATGTGGAGAATATAAATGTAAAACTAAATTGAAGTGTATTATTACTAACAATTTCTCTAGTAAAATTGATAACGCAATATATAATGCTTGGAGTATCTATAAAGAATATAATTTTTCCATAAAGCAAAAGAAAATATTATGGTCTTTAGAAAAAATATCATGGAAGAAGGAATTGATAAAAATAGGTTTAGGTAATAGCAATAACTATTATGGAGCAATTGATTATAGATTATTTTATTCATCACATCATTTTTCTGATTCATATTTAGGAGGAATTAAAATGTCATTAATGCAGTTTATTATTAATGCAAATATGAATATAAAATCCTTAAAAGCATTTATGAAAAGAAAATCAATTATATATATTCAAAAAAAAGACTATTCAAGGAGGAATAAGATAGTGAAAGAAATGATGAAATATTTAGACATAGATTCTTATGGAAAAAGTCTAAATAATAAAGAATGGCCGTTAGGAAAGACAAAAATTGATTTAATTAAGCAGTACAAATTTTGTTTAGCTATTGAAAATTCAATACAGACTAGCACATATAATAACTTTTATTCAGATGATATTGATGAAGATTATTCAACTGAAAAGTTAATTGATTGTCTTGCTGGAGGATCAATACCTATATATTACGGACCTAAAAATTCATATATATTTTTGCCTAATAATAACAGCGCAATAATTATGGGTAGATTTAATAACTTGAAGGATATAGTTATGTATATTAAGCTAATAGAGCATTCTGAAAGTGAATTATCGAAATATATATCTTGGCCTAACACATTTTTAAAATCATGGTATAAGAGGTTTTCTAATACATTTAAATATTCTGTATGTAAACTTTGTGAATGGGGATATAAGAACAATATGCTCAGTAGAAATATTTAATTATACAATCAAAACATGTTATTAGCCTAGATCGACATGGTAAGTTGACAAAACCGCTCAAAATAAATCCTAAGCTACAGGAAAATTGCAAGATCCACTTGACAGTAACCATTTATATTTTGATCTAATATATTATTATTGTTAATATCATCATATTATGCATGAATAAATATTCATTTTGTCTTAAAACATTTTATCATGATAAATATTAAATATATTTATAAGTACTATTAAAATTGCGGATTGTCATTAAAAATTTAATTCAGCTTTTGCTAAAATGAGTGCAGATGATATACAAGCTGCTCTTAATCCAAGTATGACATCAAGACTAAGAGATCCTTTTCATTTAAACAAATCTGATATTGAATACCGAGAAAAAGTTGGTTTACAGAAGGAAGTATTAAACAATGATTATACAATTGGATTGAATAATATGTATAATAACATGAAGGATAACAATTTGGAAAAAGCATACAAATGGAAAGCATATTCACAACAGCTTGGAAGAAGACTAAGATCTGATGATGAAATTAAAAAAAGAGCTGATCTTAATAGACTTTTGAGTATTGATCCTAATCTAACTGATAGAGCAAGACAATTACATGATATAGAAACATGTGAAATAGATGAAAATAGAAGAATCTTAATTCCAGATGAACAAGCATTTATAAAAGATGACATCATTGAACATGAAAATACTCCTGAAAGAATCAATCATGAATTGAATGATAAAATGTTAGGTCATAAAGTTCCGGTAGATTGGAAGGATGGTGATATGCAAGATAAGATAAAAATTGGTTGGGAGTTACTTAAAAATGCCTGCAGTCAGTGGCAAGAATTCGAAGGTAGTCAGTTCCAGAAGGCATTTTATTCATTGGATGAAGGTGACTTCATAGAGTTCGGTCATAACTTGTACTTGTGCGTGAAGAATATTTTTAGAATTTTCCCTATCATATTTTATACATTCAAGAGTTATTTACATGGTGGTGTCACTCCTAATATGACTGAAGTTGATAAAGCTATGCAATATGCAAACTGTATTATAATTACATGTATAGCATTTTGGTTATGGAAGAAGGGAAGTTAGGAAATTTTGGATTCGTGACAGTGTTATGGTGCTACATATTTGACTACTATGTTATAATACAAAAGATAACTGGTAATCGTTTACCTGACATAACTACCTTAGCGAATAACAATTATGATACAGTGAATAAAATGTTAACTACAACACTTCAAAATTCATGGTTACCTATGCAATTCATATACAATTGTACTTCATTCTTATTCAACTCACATCCTTATGTTAAAATATTAGCCAATGCTGCACCCTTCTTTTTCAAATATGCAAAGTTCGGCAAGCTAGATACTAAGTGGAGGTAAAGCAAAAGGTATGAAAGGTTTCTTAGGTAAAGTAGGTACATGGGGAACAGTACTTAGTGCCTTCGGTGCATGTGTTGGATTGATAGTACCTAGTGCATTATCTACATTTTTAAGTACAGGAACTATTCCTCAGGACAATCCTGTATACAGTCCTGGTAATACACTCAATACTCCAAATGGCTTATCAAACTTCGTGACTAATGGATTGCAACTACAGGAAATATGGCAAATAATGAAAGCACTAAGTTATGCAGGTAAAGGTAAAGGTAAAAAGAATAAACTATGTTCACGAAGGATACTTTTGTCTAACATTAATAGCAAAGACGCATTATCGAACTTTGATATTAAATAGAAAAAGAACATTCAAGCAGGCTACAGATTTTAATACAGTGGTAGGTGAGAAAAGAGTAGCAATGATGAAAAAAGAGTTTGGAATAGAATAGAATTTATTATAGGGATTACCTCTTCTATTGCTTTATCTAACTCTTCTTTAAGACACTGAATAGCTAATCTCTAACTATCTAAACGATTCATCAATTCAAATACTTGTTCATCCAAACCTAAATTGTATGTTTCATTGAGCTTCTTACAACGATCTGGTGGATCTATATCAACTTCTAATATATAACCCCTACTCTCTGGATCTTTCCATAACTTCTGATCTTCTGGATTTGAAGAATGTGCTATATCTTCATGAGGTTTCATTTTTCGAATGACATCCACATATATTTCTGGTTTCTCCCATCTAAAATCTTTATATGGTAATTTCATTGAAACAACTCAATCTTTACATTGCACCTTCTTAGAAATATAGACCATGTTGAATCTGGACAACTAACATGCCAACATGGATCTAATAAAAAATGAGTAAACACCACATTTTTAAAGTGATCGAACACACTAGTAAGTGTTAATACATCCATTGCAAGATAAAGCAAGTTGTATTACATTAGATCATTCATCTCCAATAACTTCCGCAGTGCTTGACAAGAGTCATAGATATATTGTGGTATTTCTTCTTCCTGTTTCTATTTACATTTGAACGCTTCTCTTGGTGGTAACTCTTTTGTATTGTACAACTTATCCACATGATCAACATATTCATAAGAAAAGTGACCCTTCTGCAATCCCCATTTCATCATGAAATCATTCACTGTCCAATTTTGGTCTTTCAAACACTTTTGTATCTTTGGATCTTCTCTTACATATTGACACACTGGATGGAATAACTTTTAATACTCACCACCTGATTCAGCTTCTATCTTTAAGGATTGAACTATACTATCTAGTGATGAAGACATGAACTGATAACTATCAATGAAGTGTAGCTTCTTAAACTTTATCATTAAGAACTTAGTGTCAGTCTCTAATAGAACTGATAACTTTGATCTATACTTTCTTTTATTATTATTGTTATTATTCTTTAGTGGAGTTGTTATTAGTTGAGATGTTACTATATTTCCCATTTCTTCTTCTAAACCATGATCTTCAGCTGTTCTTGGTGATAAGTATTCTTCTCTACTATGTAACATATAATATAACTCATTAAAAGCTTCTTCGTTGTTGGGATCGTTTTCATCTACTATTTCAATTGTATTTGGTGGTTCTATTGGTAATGGTATTTCTTCTTCATCTTCATAATCTTCTTGAGTTGATATATCTACTAATCTATCTTCTTCTTCCTCTTCTTGTTTCTTTTCTTCTTCAATACCTCTATTTTATTCAGCTAATCTTTCATCAACAGTTGTTGTTGTTGTTGTTGTATCTGGTACAAGTATTGATGATGGTGGTTATGGTGGTTGTTCTGGTTGTTGTTCTAATGATTCATTACACTCTGCTTCCATTTCTTTTTCTAGCTTTGATAATCCACGTATTATAAAGTTATTATCATAGTTCTTACTATTATGTGCAACACAAAGTGTTGAAAGATGTTGTAAGCTACAGTGCCAATTACAGTTTGAACATAAGGTTGCAATATACTTACCTGGAAAATGGTCATGATGTCTTGTACATCTTCAATTCTTATCATTTTCATCAAATGGAGTGTTACACCGCATACACTTTGTTATTTTTCTATGCAAAGGTATATAAGTAGTTTCATCCAAAGGCTTTAACTTTCCACTCTTATAATCTTCATATTTGGATAATACATACTCTTTAATTTCTACAAACTTTCTGACCTAACTTACCAAAGAAAGTTTCTTCGCTTATAATATCATGATACCTTGAACTTATATGTATACACCAACTACTTAATACATGTTTGCTATACACACCTTTTGCACCAGGTATTGCTTTTGAATCATCTATTGGTACTTGTATTACTTCTGTATCCCAGTATAACACAACAGGAATCATTTGTATAAACTTATAGTTATGGAAATCCAAGAAAGTATCTGGTGGTGGGAATTGACGAATGACTCCTCTTTGTAATTTACAACTAGTTGAATTGTGGAGTTTGAATGCTTGATCTGTTGATAAAGTACAAAAGCAGTATGGACATCTAGTGTAGTAATTATGACAACGCTTATTGTATGGTGCTAGGAATGCTTCTAACTTTGTAATTGTCATAAAATGTTCTTTGTAAAACAATATGTTGACATGTGGATAGTGTAACATTTTATCTATTGAAGTTCCATACAGAGGTATTGGTTCTTTATCTATTATAGTAAATATATTGATAGTTATATGATTCATTTCTTCAAACGCTTCAATTCTATCGCTATCATTAACAGACTGGAAACTTTAAAGATGTTAAATTCATTCTATAAACATACTCTTTATACTTCATAGCTCTATTACGATGATCTCTAAACTCCATATGATGAAGTCCTGCTGCAACACTTTATATAAAACACATACTCTCAACTTCCTTACTATAATTGGTTAAGTTAATTAAACACTTTCTTCTTGCTAAACTTTCAGGTAATAGTATATTCACATTGTCTGTAGCTGATCCAGTACTTAATGACTTTCTCTGTATTGAATATATTATTGAAATCTCTTCCCATTATTCTATTCAATTTTTGACAGCCATTACAACAATGGGGATCACAGTACAATGTAAATTCATATCAATCCAATCCAAGATGGAATAATAATGCTAGTACAACACAAAAAGAGCACGAGTATAAATTACAACAAGAAAATGAAATAGTGAAAGCAAGGAATGAAGAATATCAGAGAAAGATAGCAACAATGGAAGAAAGAGAAAAAGAGTCATTAATTGCAAAAATTGATGAATATTTCTCAGGTAATACAACATACGATTGGTTGAAATTTGGTGTAAAGTTCTGCTTATGTACTATGACATTAGGTTCTATTTCACAAGTGTTTGATATACTATTTCCTGATAGTACTGCTGGTGCAATATTAAAGTATTTAGTAAATGCAGGAATAGGATATAGTGGTGTTATGCAATGGATATTTGGTTTATCCCCAGCATGGGTTAATGCAGCATCTTTTTGGTATATAATCGTTGGAAACAAGTTCCTCCAATGGATATGTCACAATGGATTCATTCTAAGTTAGATAGTATAATGGGTTTCTTTACTACATCACTAAGCAATATATACAATTGGTTCAGAGGTATATTTGGTGCTACTCCTACAACAACAAATTCGACGAGTGCGCCGGCCACTTCAAATATTCAAGCATCGAATGTTACAACTGGGGCCAGTTCTAATAATACAGCTAATAGTATTACAACTGCCCCCAGTTATAATAATACAACTTCAATACCTGCAACTGGTGCAGGTTATAATAATTAAAGCTCAAATGTTGCAAACTCCCATACCTATTCAATAGATGTGGACAAAGTATAGTGATAAGAGATATTACATGATGCTTTTCGATATTAAACCATCAGTAAAACCAAAAGGATTAAATAGACATTATTTTGCAGTGTTTGATAAGTATATTGAGTGGTTAACACTACCTGAAGGAATGGGAAGTGTTCATTTGAAGAAGAATCCTATGCTGAAACATTATGTAAAGAAGAATTATATATTTGATGATAGTGATGATGAGGAAGAAGAAGTACAAGAAGAAGTTAAAGGAAATAATGATCAAACTACGATAAACATACTCTAAATTTTAAAACGAATCTTTATCTTAAAATGATTTGGAACAGGGTTTAAAAATATGCGTAATTTAATAAAAATCACATAACATAATAAAAATATAATAAAAACATAATAAAAAATATAATAACCATAATATAATTATTACTAAAAAGGTTCTGTAACACCTGTATCCATCCACTCTGTTATAATAACTTGAGGTGGGAATGCTTGATATGAATATGCATCAAGACCTTTTTGCTCTATATAAAGATTACATTTATTATTATTATTTCTTAATATAGGCCAAAAACCATCATATTTATTTAATGCAGATTCTTTTGTTTGATTTATTACACCTTGTATAGGGAAGTATATTCCATTACTTCCATCTACAAAGTATGTTTCTAATAATTTGTTATAATATTGTTGTAATAAATCTTCTTTACCTGGTTCAGCTTTAATAACATGATGATCATCTAGATAAAATATAAATCCATATCTAGCATCTTCATTTCTCAAAACAATACCATCATATATTTTGATTCTCATAAAATGCTCAAACATTTGAATTTTTATAGGTACTTTTACAGTAGATTCATATTGATTGATGGAACCATCTTGTAATATATAGAAATTAACTGACCAATATGTATATTCAATATGCAATAATTTAGGTGATACAGAATTATTAACTATTGTAGTACTACCTCCAGAACTATTATTTACAACATTATATATTTCTTGACATTTACCATATATAGTATTTGTAGTAGTTTTGATATCATAAACAGGTGTAACTATAATATTTATTTGAGTATCAGTATGATTATTAATAGGTTTAACAATAGTATCAGGATCAGTAAGTTGTATATTTATTTTGTCAGCTATATCTTTAGCAAGCTTATCTGTATCAATATTTATATTATTTCGTTCCCCAATAAACATTTTTTGTATTAATAAACAATAAAATAATAAAATTAATAAAAACATCAAGAAACTTCAGAATGATCTTCAATCAAAATATTGAAGTTAGCTCTAAACACTTTTTTAACATTATCAATATATAAGAAGTTATATTGTGGCTTAGTAACAGCTAAATATAACTCTTTAAATGTTTCATATTCAGGTATCCATATATTCAATGAGTTGTATAAGTCAAACAAATTTCTGTTACTCAATCCATAAAATGTTAAACAATAATCTACTTGTGATCTTGCTGAAGGTACTATATCAGTAATATATTGACTACTAATTATAATTTTTGATTTTAAATGTCTATTTTCTTTCATTAATACTGGTATGATATTAGCTGTTTTCAACTCTAAACTAAGATCATCAAATATTATAATATGTTCTGCATACTCATAATTATCTTTGTTTGTATCATCAATTGATTTCATTAACTTCTCTACCAAATTATCTCCTGAGTAAGGTTCAAATAATGAATCATTTTCATCATAACTAATTTCATTATAATCTAATAACTCTTTAATTGAATCATATATCCTATCTTGTTTAATTGTGCCTACGAAAAAATGTACATGTTGTTTTTTCTTATATTTTGGATCTATAATATGTCTTAATATATTGTATATCAAAGTTGTTTTCCCACTGTTCTTACGAGCCACAATAAAAATATTGCAGAAAGGCTCATTAAAGTAATCATATCCCAGAATTTTCCTAGGATCAAATGACTCACCACCATCAACAGGTTCAATTTGTATGTTATTTATTTTTTCAAATTTAAACATAGTGTGTGTATATATATTATGTAGTGAGAAATCAAAAAATAAAAATAGAAGTCAATAATAAAGTATTAATACTTATACTACTTTTTCAACACCCCTTGGTCCAATAATCAATTGTTTACCAGTAATTATGTAGAACTTATGATGAATTGTATATGCATTATAATTAGCATCAAATCGTTGATTTGAGCAATCCAAAGTAATTTTTAAATCACTTGCTAAGTCTTTACCAGCTCTTAATTTTAATTCAGTTAATCGATCAGTACTGAAATTTAGAACATCAAAAAATGTATTGGGAAATGATAATGTACTACATTTATCATATAATGTATTTTGAATAATATTTCTCATATATTCCCATGTCTGATATTTTGCAGGATATAAATAATCAGGAGTATAGACAAAATCATTAATTTGCCATCTAATTCTATCTTCTTCTTTATCAAAAGGAACTATAGTTCTTATATAAGCATCATTTATGTATGCTCTGTATAATATAAACTTAACATAACTTCCAATGCTGCTATTAATACTGAAGTTATAGTTAAAAGTATTGCTACCTGGAATAGGGTCTTTAGTGATTTGAACTATGTTAAAATCAGTAAAGTCAATAGGATGATGAGTTGAATAATTAATGGTATTAGCATTACATGTTGGATCTTTATTGTAACAAATGTAAAGTCTAGGGTTAATAATTTTCATTCCTACATATTGTTGCCATGAATAAATCCAAGAAGAACCATTGCTATGATGAATCCAATTCATTATAGGAGCAAATGTGAATTGAATATAAATGACTTCACCAAAATAAATATCATTCTTCAAAGCTAATATAGTATTATAGAAATCTGCAAAATGAAATCTACAGTATAGTTTTCCATGTAATATATCTTCTGTTGTTCCCATTTCTTCCCAATAATTCCAAACACCTCCAGCTGCTTTTAAAGTAGAATTAGAATCACATATAGTTGTTTCAAGAATTTTATTATTTTTAATTGTTAAGCCATCAAATAAATATTCATAATAATTTTTATCTTTTATACCATAAGGATACTGATTGGCAATTTGATGAGTTAATCTCGATATTCACTATAACTACTATCTAAATCACATAGAAGTGTTCCAGTTTTATTGTATACTTTGATAGTTCCAAAATTCATTGAATTCTTTATATTTAAATAATCTAATGTTTTACCTGATTTAGAATCAGTTATTGGTGCAATAGGTAATTTCCAATTACCTGAATCTGCAGCAGCATGATCTCTTTTTTGACCTGTAGTATAATCTAATAAAAATTCAAAGTAACTTTTTGATAGATTAACACAATTATCACCAGATATTTCAAATGTAATAGCATCACTGTTTGAATTTAAAGATAAAACAGTCTAATTTCTGCTTTGGTTAGGTGTAACTAAAATATGATTGTAGACAGGTATATAAGCTGGCACAATGCTTTCATGTTTTTGTGAATTAGGTACAGCAGTGATTGACATATTTTATGTTATTTTTTAAAAATCAAAAAATGCTTAAAAATAGCAAGAAATTTATTAATACAAAATAATCTCAAAATAAATAGGTAAGTTCTTTAAATCAATTGCATAACCATCTTGTTGAGAGACTGATATATTCATTCGTTGATATTCGTGATATTGCATCTTTTTAGCTGTCCATTCAATTTGTGGATTAGTGAATGTAGTATAAGTTGCATTTATATCAGTTACAGGTATATTTGCTAAAACCATTGAATTCTCACCACTATTAACCCAGTCACATCTAATTTGTATGAATGACACCCATAGTAAAGAAGGCTGATTTGGTAACAATTTGTAATAATTATTAAAATCTTTACTGAAATATGCATCACTTAAATGATTTGCATGATAAATTGATATACTTTTATTTATTTCATCTAAGCCAAATAACTTATATGCTAAGTTATGGAATTCTATAGTAAAGTCTGTAAAGTAATATTTTCCGAAATGAGTAATATAATTAAATTGTAACTTTAATCTATTTTCTGAAGTTTTTTCAAATTGAAGTACATCTGTTAGATCATCTACTTTACGAAATGTAAATCTATTTGCAAAATCTTCATCTGGTAATGGTACTACTACATTATCAAATGCATAAAAAGTAAAATCTAAGAGATTTCTAGCAAAAAAATCTAATAATTCTTTTCCTGTATATTTTCTTTGAGGTATTTTAATATCAATAGTTTTATTATAAGGTCCATTTTGGTTTTCAGGGTATGCCCATTTTGCTGGATCTGTTTCATCTGGATTAATGCAGCTATAATAAGTAAAATTAAAGAGTATATGATCATTTACTTAATCTTGTATTGTATAGAAGTTATTTGGAATAACTGCAGTAATTAAACTCATATATTGATATTTTTCAGTAATAGTTGGAGTATTAATACATCTTGTCCATCTATTGGAAAATTTTGGATCAAAGTCTGATGTAGTTAAGAATAATGATCTTCTATTACTTAAAACATTACTACCATCTTTAGGTTGCATTATGTTTTATAATTGTTGAGAAATATTAAAATATAATTTTATTTGAATTATTCTTTAATTTAATTTTTGATAAATAAAATATAATATATAATAATATAATAATAATAATATATATATATAACACTTACATTTTTGATATCAAAATTCAAATATTTTCATAGGCTTGAGGTTTGCGTTATTTTCTTTGTTTTACAATAGTTTTTTCATAAGTCCAGAAGAGTTGAATGTATAAGAATGTAATGCGAGAAGTGTGATTTGGTTAATTAGCTGTATTTTATATAAAATAATAAACATTATTTAATTAGTGTATAATTAGCTATATTCTGATTTGCAAGTGATTTTAAGATCTGATACAATATATTAACTATACTCATTATACACTCATTATATATATTATAGTAAATTAAAAGACATTTTTTCTATACATATATTTCCACAATTACACATTTTTTGTCTATATCTATATTGGTGATAAAAAAACAGCAAATTTTGTATGACAAAAATCTATTTATGCTAATTATTTAAATAACAATAATATAAACTATTTTAATAGTTTTAAAATCAAAAAAATGAAATGAATGTAGTTTGAGAAAGTTTGTGTGAAAACACTGACGTCAGAAGGGGTATAATTCTTAAATCCTTAAATTTTGTCACTTTTTATTTAGACATCATATTAAAATAAAAACATAAAATTTGAAATATAAATTAATTCTAACACTCATTTATGTAGTTTTTTCTTAATATTATGACACTATTTTTTTACTCACAAAAGTAGCTTATATGACAAGGTAACATTATATCCCTTCATAACTCATTATGAGTAATAACATTATGTAATTAGTTTGTTTCTAAAGTTTCTAATCGCTCAACGGGGAGTTGTTTGAATGGTGATTTAGCAGTAGCTGTTGCAAATGAATTAGCTAAACGGAGGCACCTCTAATCCATATATTAGCTCTAAGATAGGATCTGCACCACATCCACGTTTTGGTGGACCTCCTGGAGTATTTGGTAGTTATCCTCCCCCACCTCCTCCACCTGGTCCAGGAAGCTATATACCACCTCCTCCTCCTAGTAGTAAATCTGGTAGTAGTGGTGGTACATCACTTCCTCCTCCTCCTCCACCTCCACCACCACCATCACCACCTCCAGCTCCATCAGGTCCAACTGCTCTAACATGTCCATCTTCTGAAGAAATTAAATTACAGAAAAAATTAGATGTTGTAACAAAAGAGGCTGATAAATATAGAAACATGATAACTGATATATCAAAAGAAAAAGATGAAGCATTAGCTGCTTATAATAAATTTAATGCAGATACTGCAGCAGAGATAAAAAAGTTTAATAAAGAATATGCTGATGATAAAGCAGCACAACAACAAAATTATGATAACATGGTTAAATTAAAAGCAGATGAAGCTGAAAGAATAAAAAATGAAATGATTCAGGCTAAATTAAAGTAGGATGATGCAAGTAAAAAATTGAATGCTTATGAAAAAGCAGAATTATCGTTACAAAACAAAATTGATAATTTACAAAGTAGAGTAAATGATTTAAATCAGGTTTGTATAAATAGGTAACCTATAGGTTATAGGTAAAACCTATAATCTAGCTTTGACAGACGGTCGGTCAAACCTCGAGCATTATTTTGTTAAAATCTATTTTAATTACTTACTGAGTAACATTTGTTTAATACAAACTACCATAATGCATAAAATATTATTCTTGTTTCCTGTTTTACTTTAGTTTCCATAGTTAGAATAAGATTAGTTGAAATTGTATAAATATCTATTCTAATATATTAAAATTCATCTACAAACTACTCAATAGTGATATTTAACATATTTATAAACAACTTGTTATTTTGATGATTAATTTATATTGATTACTATCTCTAAAAAACAAATATAAATGTAATTATAATAATAAATCTCTATTTCTGGATATTAATGATTTGTCTTCAATAAGTCTCTTACTTTCTCAGTTTCTGAAAATAAATAATCATTATAAACCTCTCTTCGATTTATACTATATCCTAGTTTGAAGCAAAACCTTCTAAATACTGGTGAGTCTAATATAGTGGTACTGACTGCATTGAAGGTTATTAATTTACATAGATCTTGGTTGAGAGAATCTGAATTGACTTTGGCTTTTACCATATGTAATAATCTGAATATTTTATTTTAATCACGTATTCCAAAACATTTTGAAGTAGTTAAAATGCTACTTCTCTAACATACAGCAATTGAATAAATGCACAACTCTTTTGATGCGATAGGGGGTAATGTGATATCCCTATAGTTTCATATATTATAAAGTCTTATAAATATTGAGTAATTATACATTTAAATGATCTAAATCTTAAAAAATAAAGATTTATTAAGTCAAACCATCAAGCTTGATGTTTTTTTTCTTTTATTTTTTTTATTCTAAAATATATTTAATATTATGTTAATTATATGTAATTGTGAGTCATTATTGAGAAATGGATCAAAATAATAGTAATATAAAAAGAGCATCGACCGACAGTCAAATATGATATTTGAAAGATGATGTATAAAACATTAATTTTGTATATATGGTTAGATTATATGCTTGTTAACTCATGTTCAATAGGAGGTCAACTAATAGTTAGTATAAGGAAGGTAAAGGTCAAGCTAAAGATATAGGTTTTGACCTATAGGTAAACCTATATTTTTTGACCGAAAAATACAACACTGATTTAAATGATCAAAATATGAAATTTCAAAGTGATATATCAAATTTAACTACCAAAAATAATATTTATCAAAATCAAATAAATGATTTAAATGAAATAATTAACTAGTCAAAATAAGGATTATTTAAATGAAATAGAAAAAATGAAAGTGAATATATCTTCATATCAGTCAGAAATACAAGGTTTAAAAACAACATTAACAGAAGCTAAAGGAAATGAACAAAAAAAGAAACTTTGAATATAATGATTTACTTAATGAATATAAAAAATATAAAAAGGATCATGATCCTACTGGTGGTCATCAACTAACTGTTAATGAAAGAAAACAATTAAATGATTTAGAATTAGAATTAATAACTAAAAGAAGTGAATTAAACATAGCAGCACAAGAAAAAATAGCTCTGCAGAATAATTTAAAAACTCTTAGAAATGATAGAGATAATTAAATTACTGAAAATACTTCTTATAAGGATATGGTAGATTGTTTAAAACAACAAAAAGAAGAAATTAATAAATAATTCGAAAGTAACAAGATTCAATTAAACAATAAAGAAAATATTCTTGAAGAATTTAAAATTAAGCATAAATTATATGCTCAGAAATATAATGAAGAAAGTTATCAAGAATTAAAGAGTTTATATGAAAAATAAATTAGAGAATTAAAACAACAGAATGAAGAATTGAAAAATGCGAATAATCAAAATAAAAGAGAATTAAATTTAGCACTAAATAATGCAGAAAATCTCAAAACACAATTCTTTATCCATTCTGTAAAATTCTCCTAAATTTTCTCTTTTATTTTCTATAATTTCATTTAAAACAAATAATATGAATAATAAAGATAAGAAATTAATAGTTTTCATATATTTAACTTTTTTGTAATTTAATTTACACTTTCTAGATCAAGAGTTGACTATTAAGGGGATTTATCGATTGCATCTAGAAGGGGAAATACATCTACAACACTCGCTAAAACACTAGAGTAGCAATTTCGGAAAAGTTATTCATATAAATCATCTAGGTAAGTTCATCTTGGCCTTCTTGTTATTGCCGGAATCCTTATAACCGAGGGTTCTCTCCGAAGATATCATAGTAGTAGATTTGCCTTCAATCATCATCCACTACTAAGGCAACCCAATGCCCGATCTTATTCTCGGCAAATTGTCTATTGAAGTCATTGTACTCTTCCTTAATCAGTCTCTCGATATCGAAGTTACTTAAGGCATCATCATGGTTAGCAACTTTTCCTTCAGCAAAGTACTCATACTAATCCTCATACTCCTTATCATTCTCATCATCAATGATATCCAAGAGTGGCATTTCACACAATGAGTTGATTTTCAGCTGTCTGAATAAAGGGTCTGCATTTGCATAAACTACAGGTTGTTGTTGTTCTTATTTTTTAATTCTTTTATTATTCTAAAAATTCTTTTACATATCAAAAATATTCAACTCCTAATCAAACAAGTTATGTTATTTTTCTACATGAAGTAGAATATTTATGAATTACAAATTCAGCATTTCTATTAATGCTAAATATTAATACAAATGCAGTGTTATGCGTAGATTTTTAATATATGTAGCATTAGAAACAGAACTTACTGCAATAATTATTTCTTTTGCAATAAAATCACCTTCGGCGGAAGGTATATTTAAATTGATTTTCGTATATTGCTCTTTTCATTCCTTTTTTGTCTTTAAAAAATTGTTTTGGTATAGTTATTTTTAAAATGGTAGATATAATAACATTATACCATGTGCAATATAGGTAGTGCTCTATCTGCTTTACCAAACTACAAATCCTATATCTAAAAATGATTAATAGTTACTTGATAGTCTTTGCAAATGTTTAGCAAAATCATTATCTACTCTAGTAATTGATTTAAATGATTGTTCATGAGCTTCAATAAATGAGGTGAACGAAAATATTTTCTTCTTATAAGTCTGATAATAAGTAATTGAATCTTCTAAATACTTAATCTGCCATTCATGTTGCTGTCTACTACCAACACATCTTTGTAATGAATCAGAAAGATGCATTTTAACCATTTCATTACAGTTAAACTGAAAGTTATGATTTATATTGATGATAGAATTTCTGTAACTATTAAAAAAAGATAAGTTTCTATCACATTCAGCTAATGAAGATATTATTGTATAATTATTCTTTATATATGAAGAATATATAAACTCATTAGACTGATTGGTTTGATAAGATCCATAAAACAATGGCAGAAAATTTGGTCGAGAATCAATATTATATTTCTTCCGAAATTTATATCCTGCAATAAATGAATAGTATTCTGCATTTGAATAAAAAATCTATATCGTGACAAAGCATCAAATAAATAAATATTCACAGAAAATTCATGCTTTCCCTTGTTATTTGATTTAGAAATCTTGGATGGTATAAAATAAAACAAATATTCAATTCTATTCCTACTTTTGATGATCTTATTAGATTCATATTTTAGTTTATAAGTATTATTTATCTATTTACTATAAATATAATATACTTAAAAATATCTAATTTTATAGTATTATTGTATAGAGTATATAAGAAATCATTTTTACAACTACTTATGGTTGTTTGAGGAAATGAGTAATTTAAGATTAAATTACATGGAATTTTACATATTTTTTTGCTCTTTGTTTTATCTTTATTAAATTTACATAATGAATTAGTATTTGTAATTTTAATTTTTACGTTAGTATTTATGCAAATCATAAATAACATTAGAATAATAAAATAGATCATTTAAGTAAATTAATACTAATTGTGTTGGACAACTCTTTCCCTTGAAGTTCTCCATTACTGATGCTTTGTTAAATTAGAGCATTTGAGCTAATATTGTTTCTTTTTGCGAAGATAGTAGTTAAAAATATATTCATTTTATTTTAACAACTTTATATTAAATCCCTTCAAAAAATATTTCAATTAAATACAACAATAGAAAGCAGTAGTTAAAATTTATATATTCTGTTGTTTTTTTCTATTCTTAAATATCATTAATTTGTTTTGTTATTTTAGTAATGATAGCAATTTTTCCAAAATTAAACAATATAATTTAATTAATCCATCAAAATTATTTACTAATGCTATTCAATTATATAACCAAAGATTACATTATATGAATAACTTATATAGAAAAATAAATAATTATTATGGTTATAAAAAAGCAATTATTGTATTACTCAATCTCAAAGAAATTCAGCCATTTATAGATAGAAATATTTTCTTTTTAAGTCAAAAATATCATGATATTTTAATATTTTATGTTACAGAAAGACAGCATCTTAATACTAATAATGAATATAGGCATATAAAATATAATGTTATTGATATATCCAGTGTATTCTTTACATTTCCATATAAGTTTAATGATTCAGCTTTTATACCAAATTTTATTAAAAGAGGAAAATGGAATTATCAACATATGTGTAGATTTTTTTTTAGAGATATATTTATTCATCCATCATTAAGAGATGTAGAATACCTAATGCGGCTTGATTCAGAATCTTTTATAAATACAACATCAAATTTATTCAAAATGATGGGAAATAATTATGTATACATGCATAATAAAATAATGAATGATGCAAAATCTGTTGTTAAGGAATTAAAAGAGTTTACAGAATCGCTTATAGAAGTAGTAAATATAATACCAAAAGATGGCATAAATTTTGACAAAACATTTCATAAAACATCACTTATCTATTATAATAACTTTGAAATATGCAATATGAAATTCTTTAGATCAAAAGAAATGTTTGAATTGTAAATTTAGTTGATTTAAGTTATGGACAATTTATATATAGATGGGGTGATGCTCCATTAAGGTATATTAGTTTATCATTGTTTGCATATAACAAATCAAAAATCTCAATTCCTTTTAATGTAAAATATTGTCACAAACATTGCTAGATAAATTATAGTGCTTGCATTAATCTCCCTATAGTGTTATTGAATAATACCCTAAATTATATATTATTTATGTTTAAAATAGTCGCAGCTTCATAAGTGAACTACATGCTAATTCAATTTATTTTGGTATTGAATGTTCGTATTGAAAGATATTCTTATCTAATTAATGCCTATTACACAATGTAAAATGTTATTCTATTTTATTTTTGTGTTTTTTCTTTTTATAATTGTAAATACTATTCATTCAGTTGACTCTTTTATATATCCAATTAATAAATATGAAAGTATTATAGATTTTGAAAATTTGAATATGAATGAATTAAATGCTATACAGTGCAAATATCCCTTAGTAGAATTTCACATTACTACTATTTTAATTTTTCTCTTATCAAGGGACAGGTTATATTCCACATATTACTCAATTAAATATTGGATAAAATTTAAAAGCATTGCTAATATATACATTATTATATTAGATCATTTATCAACATATAAACCATTGCTAAATTTTTATAATTACTTAAAAAATAGATTAGGTATAATAATTCATAATTTAACTCAATCAAACTGGAATGTAGCTATAGACAAAGAAGTTCCTAATGTAATTACAAAATATTTAAATTTATATACACAAGCACAATTCTATATATTATCAGATATTGATATAATACTCGTCAATATACCCAAAAATTTATTTGATTTTTATGGCACTATACTAAGTAATTGTGATGTAAATGTTGTAGGACCATCATTAATGACAAATGATATATCATCAGATTTCCCTGATTTTAGAAAAGTATATAAATTTGAAACTCATTATATATCTACTAACCATTATGATATATTATATAAACATTACTATTATTCTTTTGTTAAGGCTGACATTGACACAATTTTTGGGATGAGAAAAAGAGAAAGAATCTTTAAAAGACATGATAAAAAATCTTATAGATCTTTAAGTCCATATATTGCGCATCACATTGATTGGTATATTTCTAATAAATGCATTCCTAAATCATTCTTATATTATTTAAATCATACAAAACAAATAAATCATTCTGGATCAGCATTTAATTATTCATCTTCATTAAAACAGCCATAATAAAATTAATGAATTTTACTCACTCTTCAGCAACTTTCCTTTTAATATTATTTCTTTGAGGCAATACTTTTATCCTTATTGGACTTTACAATTGTTAAGTTGTTTATAATGGTAACTTCGGGAGGTATCAATCAATTCTGTATTAAGGTGCTAAAAACTTAACAATTATAAAAAACTAGGTTGGATGTTATATGTGTGTTTTTATATAAAAAATATATTCGTTTCATTATTTCCCTCCATTTTAAGGTGCTAAAAACGGCGCCAGTTCTACGATATTTCTACGTTGCCGTTTTTAGCACTGGGTTTCATAAAAAAAAAAATAAAAAGTGAAGGGGGAGTGATTTAAAGTATAAAAATGTATTGAAATTGCTATATAATGTAACTATAAAAAAATAATTATCAAAAAATAATCTTTATTCTTTTTTATGAGTTTTCTTTGTCAATCTGTTATATTTTTAGGGCCAAAATTTAGAGATGGTATTGTATATAAAAGAAAATGCATCTTATGCAATTTTAACATCAATATTGGTATTTATTTTATAATAGATATAATTAGGTACACAAAAGGATTCAAACACATCACACTTAAAAAGCCATCTAATGAAGAAGCATAAATTTAGTGAAGAGTGCATTAAAAACAAAAATTTAATCCAACACTTTAATCAGACAACAATACCAACATACAGCAATATCAACAGAAAAATTCTTTACCAATACGTGGCAGCGTTACACATAGATTGTCGACCTTTGCGATTTGGAGATGGATATGGGTTCAGTAGTTTTTTGATACATTACATATAAAATTACCAACATATAAGCAAATATCAGATACAATCGATTCAATAATATCGTTAATAAAAAAGAAAATGGAATGCGACATAGAAAACACTAAATTTGTGAATATTCAAATGGACCATTGGAAAGGTAAAAGGACAAACTACTTAGCTATTTTTGTGGACTTCATGAAAGATATGAATATTACATCTTATTTAATATCTACAAAACAAGTAGATAATAAAAGTCTGAAACTACATCAATTATACTAAACAATTTAAAAAATACTATATTACATGACAAAATAATAACGGCAGCAAATAGTGCCAGTGACATGGTAGCAGCTATTAAGATGTGCTCCTTTATACATATATATTGTTTTAGTCATCGTTTACATAACGCATTATTAAGATCGGAAGTTATAATTAAAACATCTGTGAACAAATTTAGTAAACTCCTTGATTATTTAAACAGGAAGGACAATTTCTATGAAGAACTAAGGAAAGTTTTAATATTAAAATATAATCAAGAAAAGTTAAATACAATAACTGCCAAAATACCAAGTGCTATAGATGTTAGATGGTTCTCTTGCTACGACATGCTTCAACATTTTGTTGAATCTTTTAATGATGTAAGATCCTATATTCAAGTAAATATTATTTTCAATTTTATTATTTTGTAATTATTTATAGGTTATTGATAAAGATTACACAGAAGAGTACCCAAATAATAATGATTATGATTTAATTGTAGAAATAGTAAAAATACTTAAACCTCTAATCGAATTACAGAAAAGGTTGATTCAAAGAAATCGATGTTCATTAATAATTATAATTAAAAGATTAAAAGTAGTTCATAGAATACTTATTAATTATAAAGAAATGTATAGTTTAAGTTTGAAAAAATCAATTAATGCAGCCGTAAGTGGTCTATGTTTAGAATATATTGAAGAGTTGCTTAAAAGATTTAGTAATACAGATAAATATAATTATTAATGTATAGAAAAATTTCCGTCTGAGGTAAAAGAATTAAAGATAACATCATTGTTAGATCCATTAAATTATAAGTTGATGGTAAAAGATGATTATAGAGAATTATTATATGAAGAAATCTGTTCAGTAATATCATTGACTCACACAACAAATGCTGTAAAAAACATATATGAAAGTGATGAAAGTGAAGAAGATGAAGAATATTTACATTCCGATAATGTCGCATTAAAAAATATAGCGTTTGAAATGTCTATAAGTTATATTAATGATTGTAAGAAATATTGTGAAGAATATTATAAAACATTTGAAATAGAAATGTATGATAAATTTGACTGCTTAAGTTATTGGCAATCCATACAAGATAAAACATATTTCAAATATTTTGAACCTTTAATTCAACATTACCTACCTATTGAAGCAACAGAATTTAGTTGCGAAAGTCTTTTTCATTATGGTTGTATGATATATTCAGATTTTAGAACAAGATTAGAATCTACAACAGTTTCAAATACATTATTTCTAATAGGAAATAGAAAAGAAATGTTTGATATATTAAATAACATAACTGATTAAATATTATATACTTATTATGTTTTTATTTTCTCTAAGTACATGAGGCGCTCGCCTGGTCGGCGCTGGCGGTGGATGCCTGCCTAGGGGGGAGGCGCCAAACACCTTAATTATTATTTTTAGTATTTTATAAATTGTTTAATTTAAAATATAATAAACACACACACACAAAAATACAAATAGATAATATATTATTATTCGTTTATAAATTATAGAAATATATTATATATATATAAATATATATATATATATCACATATATTTGATTAGAAATTACTCAACCATTTTTCATTACCATCATATTTTGAATCTTCCAACAATTTCTTACTTTCTTTCTCTTCAACAGTTGTAATTGAATAATCATCATACATTTTATTATATTTATCATATAATGGAGATTTAACTTTATTATTCTCAATGTCTATTAAATTAATCCCTTTAAACCATTCATTTTCTAACAATTCATTGAACCTGTAACGATTTGTCTAGGAGACACTTTTGATTTCTCATATTTCATATATGAGATAATCATAATATTTCATATATGAGATAATCATAATATATTATTAACAAATATAACAAAATTGAAATCAGAAAATAAGTTGAAACAACATTCAACTCAAATCTTTTTCCAAAATTGTTTTTTGTTTTATGTAATAGTATCAATGATTATGAAATGATACACATAAGTTACAGAAGAAAATTGAGAAGTGAAAAATGTCTCCTAGACAAACGGCGTATTTCTAAATCTTCTCACGCCGTTTGTCTAGGAGACACTTTTGATTTCTCATATTTCATATATGAGATAATCATAATATTTCATATATGAGATAATCATAATATATTATTAACAAATATAACAAAATTGAAATCAGAAAATAAGTTGAAACAACATTCAACTCAAATCTTTTTCCAAAATTGTTTTTTATGTTATGTGGATGTGTGTGCCTAATATATTCTTCATAACAACTAATCTTTAGTTAATGGATTCTTAATATCTTCTTCAGAAGTTCTAATACCAAATATATCATACACTGCATTCTTCTTTGGATTCATTACTATTTGCTGAAGTCTTTTTTTATAGGTGTTAATATCCTTTTTCTTAGGATTAGGATGAATCTATTTAATATAAAATATCATCAAATATACTAGTATTTTGTCTGCTGTTTTCTTCATATTCTCTAATAATTTTGATGAAACTTCAAGCTTTATTAAAGATGTAGATGATACTAATGGAATTTGCATGTTTTCATTTCTATTCATTAGATAGTAATAATTTAATAATATACACTAAATATAGCTTTTTATTAACTTTATCATCTTTAACTAATGCTAGACTCTTTTCATCTTGGCACATCTTTCTTTTCACAGCTGCAATAACCACATCTCCATGTTCTGGATTAACTAGTTTATTTCCTAATTTCTTAATGGAATCATCTCTCATTTTGTTATTATAATTGAAGTTTCTTTCGTCTATATAATCTTGAAACTGTTCTATGATATTTCCATTTTGTGTTATATCTTTTTTGATTCTATCTTTATAATCTTCTTCTTCCATTATTGTTACTTCACCATTACCACTATTACCACCATCATCACTATTATCGCTATCATTACCATCTTCATCTACATCTATAACATGATCAGAACCACCATTATTGCCATTAACGCCATTAGCTCCTTCTTCAACTTCATATTCACTGTCTGCTTTAACTTCTTCGCCATCACTGTCATCATTACCATCATTATTATCACCTTCTATATTAGTATAATCTGGTTTAAACTTCTTATTCTGAATCATCAACTCTTTCATGTCCATAAAGAATAAGGATCTTCCTTTACAATTTGTTCTTCTGCATCTATGATTATTAATTATTTCTGTTATTCTTTCCAAGTATTCAGTCCAATAAACATCAGGATTATCAACCTTCATAGCTGCTATCTTTTCTTTAATGAATCTATTATATCTCTCCACTTTACCATTGCATTGTGGGTGTCTAGGCTTGCTATGCGCAATTATAATACCATATTTACTAAGCATATCTTTCATTAAAGCATTTTTGAATTCTTTACCATTATCCATCTGCATAATTTCAGGAGGACCAAAGATTCTTATAAAAGATTGTACATTTTTCACTGTTTCTTTATCTGTTTTGCGTTTCTGGGCATATAACATGATAAAATTAGAGTAATGGTCGATGACAGTTAAGATATAATGGTAGAGATCTTCTTCTTTTATGTTCGTGTAATCTTTATTACAATTGTCCATTTCTACAAGATCAATCAAAACTCTTTCTCTAGGTCTTGTAACAACAATAGGGTGTGTTGGTTGTGCTCTTTTAGCCTCCTTAAGTTTAATACAATCATAGCATGTTGTCAAATAAGCTCTAATCATCTTTCTGTTAATACCATAATAACCATGAACTGGATCATTAATTACATCTCTTAAAGATGATTCTTTACAATGGGCATTATCTCTATGTAACTTGTCTAAGAAGTCGAATGAATCTTCAAATTTAATGACTTCTCTTCCTTTAAAATACAGTTTACCTGTAGATTCATCGCAAGTGTAATAGCCTCTATTGGCTGAAGTTCCAGCTAAATCATGAAAGAACTTGTACTTATTCTTATCAAAAGCTGCACAATCACGAGTCTTTTTATTGCTCTTTCCCTTCGGCTGTACCACCTTCTCTGGTTGGTCATTTTTTGCCAGTAACACCTTTATCTTCTCATAATAAAGAGTTTTATGATCGCTCTTTATGACGCTTTCTAGATTTAGAATGTCGGACCTATGATAGAGATTATAATAGGAATATATAGAATGATATATATTTATAGAAATTATAGTAGAATAGCTTTTATAGATATTTTACTGTGTTATTTTATAATACTCTTACCCCCCCCAAAAAAAATGATTTATTATTTAAGATGTAAGTGTAACAATATTTATAAAAATATATCTTCTTTTTTCTTTTCTTTTGACTATTTTAAATTATACCAATGTAATAATTTACCAATCATTCATTACAATTGTTATATGTGTTGTATTATTATAGTAATCATTCAATACAATTTACCAATAATTCTTTTTATTTATATAAATTCTGATTATTGAAAATGTATTTTTCATTAATTTGGTATAATATTTCTAGAAGAAGAAAGAATAATTATCATCTTATTTTACTATAATTCTTCTAAAACCATTATCAACACAATTCCACTTTAATTTTTTTATTTGTATTTTTCATTTAATTTCTTTTCTTTCTCATATCATATTTTCAATCTTTGCTTCATCTTGGGCACCAACTACTATCTCATCATATTGATCTTCAAATCTTGCTAAATTCATTATAAAGATATTATCTAATGTAAATGTCTTGGTTATTGCAATTATCTTTAAAGTTTTGAATTAATATTAAACTCTCTTTGAAATTATCAATCACTTCATAATATACTAGAATTTTCATAAACAAAGTCTCTTATACGTTTATAAATTGTATAAATATGGGATATGGAGTAATGGGTAGTTTGAATAACATCTCAGTATTTAATAATTCTTCTATCTTTTCATTCAACTTTTGTTTATTGAATATTTTCTACTGGAAATGCCCCAGTATCTACTGTTTGAGTTTCACCTGCTTCAATATCGATTTGGGTTGGTTCTATTGTGAATATTCCATCATCATTTTTCATTGACAAATCAACTGTTGCAGAAAACATTCCATTATTACTGAATTAAATTGTTTCACAATTACTAGCTTTTAAAGATGGATTGTTTTCTCTCATATTTATGTTTTTGCCTATTAATAATTGACCAAATTCATAATATCCTTTGTTCTTTATTTATCTCTTACTTATTATTTGTTGTTCATTCTTTTGTTTTATTGATTTCATAAATATATCTTTCGGATTTTGATTAATTTTTGGATAATCACAAATACCACTGATTGGAACTTCATACGTTTTATCTTTATTAACTATCTCAAAGTGGAAACAATAGTTAAATTTACAAGTTTCTAATTATTCAAATGTCACTTTTAATGGCAATTCTTCATCAGGTTCTAATTTCCATCTTGTGGCATTATTTTCATCTATTAATTTATAATTACTTGTTGATATTAAGGGTTTTCTTGAATTTGCTTCTTAACTAATTGGAATACTACTGGAGGTGGAACTTTCCAATCTCCATATGTATTAAACAATGGAACTGTTTCTTTGATTTCTTGAATTATTATATCAATATCACTTTCACCATTGTTATTGATTATATCACATAATAAACCAACTCCAAATGGTGGTGGAGGAGGTGGTGGTGGTTTTTCTTTTTTACATTTCTATGAGTTTTTATCTCCTTTCTTATCAATTGATTTACTTCTTTTTCCTCCTTTCTTTGGATCAGATAAAGCTGATCTTTCTTCTACTACTGGTTCTGGTTCTTCAGGTGGTGGTAATTCCACTGCCAATTTATCACCTACATTTCTTACTTCAGTTTGAATTACATTATAATCTTTATATTATACAATAAGTTGGTACTCCTTGTACTTTGATTGGAATTGCTAAATCATATCTTCCATAAGGCAAATCAGATTTCGCTGTAAAACTAGCTGTAAATGTCACTGTTGAACTTTCTGGTAATCTTTTCACTTCATCTGGAGTTAATGTATATCCACTCTCTTTTAAAGTTCTTCTTTCTATTCCGAAATTCACTGGTAAATTACCTATGTTAGTTATTGTAAATGTCTTCGTCTTGCAATCAATTCGAACTACATTACCAAAATCTACTACATAATAAGCTAATGGAAATTCACCTAAATGTAAATTAGATATTTTCTTATTCGCCATTTTTGTTGTTTTGCCTGTTTTATTACTGATATTTGTTAAACCAGTTTCAGGTGTTTTTGTGGTTTTATCAACTACTCCTTCACTTTTTGAACCATTTATTGATGTTCCATTTAATTCTTTCTCTTTTCGAGCTAAACATAAATCAACAGGATTTTGATTGTTTATTTCACCTAATAATTAATCAATATAATATAATCTTAATGCTTCAAATTCTCTATCAACTGTGATTTGTAATCCTGTTGTATTCTTTCCTGAAGGTAATTTGTTCGTAATTGTTCGTATTTATCATTCTGTTGTGAATTCTTACTTCTGACAGAAACTGATTTTTGACTATTTACTCTTGCAGAATACTGTTTCTTGTTTTCATCTTTTTCTTTTTCTTTACATTTTTCTTCTTCTGCATTTGTATTTGCTATAGTTGGTTCTTCACTATGTGGTGCTAATTCTCCTTCTAGTTTTGGTTCTGGTGGTAATTCTTTTAACCATGTGTTGGTGAATTAACTGGAACTCCATCTACAATTATTGGCTTTTCAGCTTCAACTGGTTTTTCTTTTTCTTCTTCTGTTGACGGTTGTTCTGGCTGTTGTTGTTGTCTTGCTTCTTCTCCTTCAGTATTTATAATAGTGTTATTATTACTTTCATCTATTGAAGATTCCACTACTTCAGGTAAAGATGGTTGTTGTTTGATTGGTGATGGTAAAGCTGGAATGATAATGGATGTTCTGTATTGGATAATTCAATCAATCTATCAGCTTCTTCTAAGTAGTATTCCCAATTATCTGGTATTCAGCATCATTCGCTTTGATATTTGCATAAATACCTGTTATATAAAGTAGAAAATCTATTGGAACATAATGAGCTATTTCTATTGCTAATTTCTCTATTACTGAATCTGGAATTCCTACTCTCATTTTAACAGAGATTCTTTGTTGATCATGAGATGGAATTAATCCATTACATGGTGAAACACCAACTAAACCAGGTCGAGATACATTATCAGTTGAGATTTTAAATGGAAAATCTACTGAACCTGTATTAAATATATGAAAATCTCTTTCTTCTACTTTCATATAAGGAATTCTACTAAAATCAATATGTTGTTTATCCAATCTATAAGATACTACAGAACTTTCACCTTTCATTTTGATATTATAAACTGGTCCTCCATCTACATAACATTTACCCAATGCTCTTGATAATACATGTGGTATTCCAGAATATCTCAAATCCATTTCTTCACATTCACCTAGTTGTAAAATACCTTGAATTGGAGTGATTTCAAATACTTCATTGATTGGAGATGTTTGATTTTCAGTTTCATCTATTTCTAATTCCCAATGATCAGGACAAGGAATTGTTCGACGATTTTCAGTTGAAAATAATAATGTTTTTTGAGAATTATTCAATATACAACCAAAATCAAAATCATTTTGAGATAACCATAAATTGGGAAAGGCAACATCAGCTACACATGGAATTGAATCTTTCTGAGGATAATCTTCATATCTTATATTCAATATTCCATTTATTTTACATGAGATTTTATCATCTTTATAATTTGGATCAAATTCCACTGTCACATTCGTTGATTCATTTGGTTCTAAATGGAATTCATTCATACTCAATAATAATGGAGCTGCTACACTTATTATCACATCTAAACTCAACGTTGATATATTCTTAAATACAACTGTCTTACTTTGAACTTCGATTTTCTCTTCAGAACATTGAATTAATGGATTCATAAAGTTCACTTTTACTTCGGTTTCTTTTGCTTCATTATTTCTTATTTCTCCATCAATTTCCTCAAACAAGAAAACATTTTCATCACTTCACAGGGTTTTTCACAACTTCAGATGTTACAAAATTTCAAGCAGTATTGGGTTTTTAATTCGATTGCATTGTGAGTTATAGTAAATATAGCTTCATAAGGTTTGAATTCCATTTCACTTTCCATCTTTGATTTATTGGCTTTAAAAAGATTTTTCTTTTTCTGCTGCAGTTTGATTTATCCAAGTTAATCTTTGACTTCTTAAACCTCGATTTTCTAATAAAAATACTCTTCGATTGTTCTGTTTGTGAATTGATCACCAAAATTAATTACATCTACTGGATCTTCTCAAAATATTGCTGTTATTATACATTTAGCTGTAACTGGAAGAATTGCACTATCTCCTTCAGTTATTGCTATGTATATTGTATCTTTATAAGCTGATACATCTTCCAACATACACCTAACTACTATCTTTTGAGATTCTTTACTTTGTAATATACCATCAACTATATCAGTATTAAAATAAAATCCTCGTTCAAAATCTAATTTATAAAAAGCTGGAATTGAAGTTGGATTAGTTATTGTAAATTCTTTTGTATGAGTATCTAAACAAGTTATATCACCAAATTTTATATGATTTAAAGTAGATTTTATCACTGGTCCAAGTCCATTTGCTTCTAATACTAATACCAATGGAGGATATTGACTGCCAATTATTTGAATATATAATGGAATTCTCATATCACCTAATTTCTCAGGATTTAATTAAATTTTAATCATTTGAGTGCCATTGGTCCAATTACTTCTTTCATCTTGTTCTGTTTTCAAATTGAGCATATAAATTGGATTTATTCTTTAATGTTAAAGTTCGATAATAAGTATATCTTAAATAATACCATATTTCAATGATTCTTCTAATAATTCTACTTCAGCTACTCGACATTCAGCACTTATTGGAATTGTTAATAAAGCTTCACCTGCACTTTCAATATCAATTGCTAAACAATAATCATATACTTTTATTGTTTGAGATATGAAATTGATTTTGATTTTCTCTTCTCCTTTTGGTAATACTGTTGCTACTGCTTGAATTATTTCGAATTCTTTGTTTAAGTAATTACCATCTTGAGGAACTCGTAAATTGAATATAAATGGAACAGAGGAAGTATTTCTTAATATCAAATCAGTTGAGTTTAAAAACGCATAACTTACAATACCAAAATCTAGTTTATTCTTATTAAAGAAGAATGTTGGACCAACTACATGTCCTTTTATTGTTAATACCACATTATTAGTTGCTCCTTTTAATGCAAATTCAAAATGATCACTAAATTCACCAAGAGTTGAACTTGTATAAGATACTTCGATTGTTACACTTTCTTCTATATCTAATTCACCTTGGTGGAGTAAATAGTACATTTGGTTTAATTGATCCTTCATTGGTAAGTGATACTTCAACCAATATCTATTCTCAGTATTTTCACATGTCTTTCCATAAGCGATATTTAAAATAAGCTTAAAAGTATCAGCATCAGCATCCCTTCCTTCTAACTTAGCTTGTCTTCTTAAGTTATGATTCATCATTACAAAATTATGTGCATAATTAGACTCTTTAAATCTGATAATTTTATGAATATGATGTATAACATAGTTATATTTGTTGTTAAATCACATACTATTTTAGGAACATTTGACTTTAACTTTTTGACTTTATATGGTTTATCAATATTATTTTTTAACTTCTGAAACTAATCCTAAAGACTCTGCCCATTTCTTTTGTATTTCAGATAAATTATCATAGTCAACTATTTTTCTTTCAGGTAACAAAGGATATTCAGCAAATTTTTTTCTTTCATCGCTATTACTAGGAGGAGAAATATCTACTTCCAGAATATATCCATACATATTTTTATTAATCCATTCTGTATTGTAATATTTTTCTCTTTGTTCTTCATAGTAATGTAATGATAATATTTTCTTTACATTTTCAGTAGTTGGTTCAATCCATTCAAATTCACTATATGGTAACTTCATGCTAGCCATAGTACTTGGATATAAACTATTATAATCCATATACAAAATATATGTTTGATTATCTGGATCCTGTACTTCCTTTTTTTTTCTCTTGCCATTGTGGTTGATAATGATTCCAAGACTCTGCATATCTCATACTACCAACCATAGAAATCCCACCTATTAATCCAGAATGTATAAAGTCATAAATATCAGAGTCACTTATTAAATCAATTTTTACATCACAATTTTTAAGGAATATACTCCAAGATAAACCAGGTGAACTACAATGCCATAATGGATCCAAAGTAAAATTATTCCATATAACATCTCTAAAATGTTCAAATACGCATGTTAAAGTAAGAACATCTAATCTGAGATAAAATAAATTGTAGTCCATTAAGTTATCACATTTAATAACTTTCCATAAAGCCTGACAACTAGCATATTCAACATCTGTTACAGTATTATCATCTTTTAGCTTTGAATAGAATGCTTCTTTAGGAGGTAGTTCAAAAGTATTAAAATATTTAGATAATGAATCTACATATTCATATGGAAAATATCCTTTAGATAAACACCATTTATGGATAAAAGCATCAATATTCATATCATGATCCAATTTGCCAGGAGCAGAAATTTTTTTATAAATATCTTCATATACATAACTGAAATATTTTTGATAATTTCCATTATCCTTTTTGCTTGAGTATATAATGACTTTGTTAAAGAATCTAAAGAACTTGGTAAGAATTGATATGAGTCCATAAAGTATAATTTGTTGAACTTTATTAATAAAAATTTATTATCTGTTTTGGGTAATACTGATAACTGTGATTTATATTGTTTTTTGTTTTTATATTTTCTTATTTTGCCATCTTTACATTTAATAATTCTATAAGCAGATTGTTCATCTATTTCATCTATTACATCTTCTAATTCTAACAATGCATTAACTTCTTCATTATTAATTTGGATTATTTCACTTTCAGCTTCTTGAGTTTCCATATCACTTAAAGAATCATGTAATGACTCATACTGAAATTATTATTATCATCTTTTTCTTTTGTTTTTCTTTTCTTAAATTTTTCACATAATCTTTTATTTTATTTGCTGTTATAAAGCCATTAGTATAAGGAGGTAATGGAGTAAATGTATCACTATCTTGATGTGGAACAGGAATAGAATTAGAATTAATACTATTATCATCTTCTTCAGTATCACTATCAGATTCAGTATCTGAAGCATAATTTACATTAGGATCAATATTATTTTCTTTACAAAATTCATCTCTTAACTTATTATCCCATCTGGACAATCCTCTAATAATGAAATTATTGTCATAATTTTTGGAATTATGAGCAATACAAGGGATTGGCATATTATTTAAACATACATGGAAGTTACAATTATTACATATTCTACCTATAAATTGTCCACTAAAGTGGTCGTGGTGTAAACAGGTTTCTTATTCTTATTTATAATCAAATGGTTCTTTACAGTATATGCAATAATTCAATTTATTTTTAGGATCTTCTCTATTATATCCTATCATTTTTCAGGATTTTTTAATTTTTCTTCATATAAATCTAATATTTCTTTTTGTATTTCCATAAATTTAGCTATTAATCTATCCTCTAAATCTGTTTCATTATCTTTAGGTGTTTTAAAATCATACTCAATTTTATTAGGATATATATTAGGATATTTTGATACAACATATAAACACCAACTGGATAATATATGCTTTGATAATATACCTTTCTCATTTAAAATTGGATCTGTTACTTTCTCCTGATAAACTTCAGTATCCCAATATATTACTATAGGTATTAATTGCATATATTTAAAGTTTTTAAATTCCAATTGAATATTTTTCTCAGGGAAATTTCTTATAATACCTTTATGTTGTTGACAATTATATTTTTCATGTTGTATTCTTTTTTCATCTGTTGATAATAAAGCAAAACAATAATTACATCTAGGATAACCATTTTACACTTCTTTCCTTTAGGTATTAATATTACATTTAATTTTGTAATAGTATAATAATGTTTTTCATTATATAATAAATTTACAAGTGGATAATATATATATATAACCGTAAGAATATCACTGTATGTGGGTAAACCGTACCAGACTATTCTTAGGTGCCTTCTACAGATAAGAATAAGCGATTTGAGTGTGAATTAGTTTTTGGTACGGTTATACTGGAGCAAGTGGTGAATTTAAAATTGTGTATATATTTTAGTGTGTGAATAAATTTATGGGGTCAAATTTTATTTTTATGTTTTTAATAGTTTTTAGCATAGGATAATAGAAATAAAGTGTTTAAATAGATAGTTAGCTACCTGTTCTACCCCCGGCAGGGTAGCTACTTTATAGAATAAGAAATGTATTTCTATGTAAGTAAGTAGCGTGTCCTGTGTAGCCTAGCTAGGACTTAGTGATTAAATAGTGTGGTGCCAAGCTACAGAATACGTTCTTACTTTTTTAGTTATTTTTTCATTCATCAATTTATTAATGGATTTATATAGTGTAGTTAAAAACATTCAAAAGAATTTAAATAGTGTCAAAAATATATATTTAAAGAATTATCTGCAGTATTCTATATTTTTTAATAAATCGAAATTCTGACGAGAAACTGTTGTTATAAACAGAAAAAAGAAACAGTTTTGATTTTCCTGATATTTTTGAAAAACCTTTTTTATCAAAAAAAAAAAATGTTTGCTTTCAACTTTGCTTATTAGAAATAGTGAAGATTATTTAGATAAGTGTATATGTGGAACTTGTAAGTTTTACTTATATTTTAACCATAATATAAGTGCAGTTTTAGATAGTCCATTACCTAAGGAAGAGATAAAGTCTTATAATGAATTCTGTGCTATTTGTCATCAAAAGATGTGGACAAAGTATAGTGATAAGAGATATTGCATGATGCTTTTCGATATAAACCATCAATAAAACCAAGAGGATTAAATAAACATTATTTTGCAGTGTTTGATAAGTATATTGAGTGGTTAACACTACCTGAAGGAATGGGAAGTGTTCATTTGAAGAAGAATCCTATGTTGGAAACATTAAGTAAAGAAGAATTATATATTTGATGATAGTGATGATGATGAGGAAGAAGAAGTACAAGAAGAAGTTAAAGGAAATAATGATCAAACTACAATAAACATAGCCTAAATTTTAAAACGAATCTTTATCTTAAAATGATTTGGAACAGGGTTTAAAAATATGCGTAATTTAATAAAAATCACATAACATAATAAAAATAATATACAAACATAATAAAAAATATAATAACCATAATATAATTATTACTAAAATGGTTCTGTAACACCTGTATCTA
>NGBS01001113.1:0-10196 GCA_002245135.1 Proteromonas lacertae
TTCCAGAATATCTCAAATCCATTTCTTCACATTCACCTAGTTGTAAAATACCTTGAATTGGAGTGATTTCAAAATACTTCATTGATTGGAGATGTTTGATTTCAGTTTCATCTATTTCTAATTCCCAATGATCAGGACAAGGAATTGTTCGACGATTTTCAGTTCAAAATCAAAATCATTTTGAGATAACCATAAATTGGGAAAGGCAACATCAGCTACACATGGAATTGAATCTTTCTGAGGATAATCTTCATATCTTATATTCAATATTCCATTTATTTTACATGAGATTTTATCATCTTTATAATTTGGATCAAATTCCACTGTCACATTCGTTGATTCATTTGGTTCTAAATGGAATTCATTCATACTCAATAATAATGGAGCTGCTACACTTATTATCACATCTAAACTCAACGTTGATATATTCTTAAATACAACTGTCTTACTTTGAACTTCGATTTTCTCTTCAGAACATTGAATTAATGGATTCATAAAGTTCACTTTTACTTCGGTTTCTTTTGCTTCATTATTTCTTATTTCTCCATCAAATTTCCTCAAACAAGAAAAGATTTTCATCACTTCACAGGGTTTTTCACAACTTCCAGATGTTACAAAATTTCAAGCAGTATTGGTTTTAATTTCGATTGCATTGTGAGTTATAGTAAATATAGCTTCATAAGGTTTGAATTCATTTCACTTTCCATCTTTGATTTATTGGCTTTAAAAGATTTTTCTTTTTCTGCTGCAGTTTGATTTATCCAAGTTAATCTTTGACTTCTTAACCTCGTTTTTCTAATAAAAATACTCTTTCGATTGTTCTGTTTGTGAATTGATCACCAAAATTAATTACATCTACTGGATCTTCTCAAAATATTGCTGTTATTATACATTTAGCTGTAACTGGAAGAATTGCACTATCTCCTTCAGTTGCTGCTATGTATATTGTATCTTTATAAGCTGATACATCTTCCAACATACACCTAACTACTATCTTTTGAGATTCTTTACTTTGTAATATACCATCAACTATATCAGTATTAAAATAAAATCCTCGTTCAAAATCTAATTTATAAAAAGCTGGAATTGAAGTTGGATTAGTTATTGTAAATTCTTTTGTATGAGTATCTAAACAAGTTATATCACCAAATTTTATATGATTTAAAGTAGATTTTATCACTGGTCCAAGTCCATTTGCTTCTAATACTAATACCAATGGAGGATATTGACTGCCAATTATTTGAATATATAATGGAATTCTCATATCACCTAATTTCTCAGGATTTAATTAAATTTTAATCATTTGAGTGCCATTGGTCCAATTACACCTTTAACTGGATCAGGGAAATAACTACCAATCGATTTACTTCTTTCATCTTGTTCTGTTTTCAAATTGAGCATATAAATTGGATTTATTCTTTAATGTTAAAGTTCGATAATAAGTATATCTTAAATAATACCATATTTCAATGATTCTTCTAATAATTCTACTTCAGCTACTCGACATTCAGCACTTATTGGAATTGTTAATAAAGCTTCACCTGCACTTTCAATATCAATTGCTAAACAATAATCATATACTTTTATTGTTTGAGATATGAAATTGATTTTGATTTTTCTCTTCTCCTTTTGGTAATACTGTTGCTACTGATTGAATTATTCGAATTCTTTGTTTAAGTTAATTACCATCTTGAGGAACTCGTAAATTGAATATAAATGGAACAGAGGAAGTATTTCTTAATATCAAATCAGTTGAGTTTAAAAACGCATAACTTACAATACCAAAATCTAGTTTATTCTTATTAAAGAAGAATGTTGGATCAACTACATGTCTTTTATTGTTAATACCACATTATTAGTTGCTCCTTTTAATGCAAATTCAAAATGATCACTAAATTCACCAAGAGTTGAACTTGTATAAGATACTTCGATTGTTACACTTTCTTCTATATCTAATTCACCTTGGTGGAGTAAATAGTACATTTGGTTTAATTGATCCTTCATTGGTAAGTGATACTTCAACCAATATCTATTCTCAGTATTTTCACATGTCTTTCCATAAGCGATATTTAAAATAAGCTTAAAAGTATCAGCATCAGCATCCCTTCCTTCTAACTTAGCTTGTCTTCTTAAGTTATGATTCATCATTACAAAATTATGTGCATAATTAGACTCTTTAAATCTGATAATTTTATGAATATGATGTATAACATAGTTATATTTGTTGTTAAATCACATACTATTTTAGGAACATTTGACTTTAACTTTTTGACTTTATATGGTTTATCAATATTATTTTTAACTTCTGAAACTAATCCTAAAGACTCTGCCCATTTCTTTTGTATTTCAGATAAATTATCATAGTCAACTATTTTTCTTTCAGGTAACAAAGGATATTCAGCAAATTTTTTTCTTTCATCGCTATTACTAGGAGGAGAAATATCTACTTCCAGAATATATCCATACATATTTTTATTAATCCATTCTGTATTGTAATATTTTTCTCTTTGTTCTTCATAGTAATGTAATGATAATATTTTCTTTACATTTTCAGTAGTTGGTTCAATCCATTCAAATTCACTATATGGTAACTTCATACTAGCCATAGTACTTGGATATAAACTATTATAATCCATATACATAATATATGTTTGATTATCTGGATCCTGTACTTCCTTTTTATTTTTCTCTTGCCATTGAGGTTGATAATGATTCCAAGACTCTGCATATCTCATACTACCAACCATAGAAATCCCACCTATTAATCCAGAATGTATAAAGTCATAAATATCAGAGTCACTTATTAAATCAATTTTTACATCACAATTTTTAAGGAATATACTCCAAGATAAACCAGGTGAACTACAATGCCATAATGGATCCAAAGTAAAATTATTCCATATAACATCTCTAAAATGTTCAAATACGCATGTTAAAGTAAGAACATCTAATCTGAGATAAAATAAATTGTAGTCCATTAAGTTATCACATTTAATAACTTTCCATAAAGCCTGACAACTAGCATATTCAACATCTGTTACAGTATTATCATCTTTTAACTTCGAATAGAATGCTTCTTTAGGAGGTAGTTCAAAAGTATTAAAATATTTAGATAATGAATCTACATATTCATATGGAAAATATCCTTTAGATAAACACCATTTATGGATAAAAGCATCAATATTCATATCATGATCCAATTTTCCAGGAGCAGAATATTTTTTATAAATATCTTCATATACATAACTGAAATATTTTTGATAATTTCCATTATCTCTTTTTGCTTGAGTATATAATGACTTTGTTAAAGAATCTAAAGAACTTGGTAAGAATTGATATGAGTCCATAAAGTATAATTGTTGAACTTTATTAATAAAAATTTATTATCTGTTTTGGGTAATACTGATAACTGTGATTTATATTGTTTTTTGTTTTTATATTTTCTTATTTTGCCATCTTTACATTTAATAATTCTATAAGCAGATTGTTCATCTATTTCATCTATTACATCTTCTAATTCTAACAATGCATTAACTTCTTCATTATTAATTTGTATTATTTCACTTTCAGCTTCTTGAGTTTCCATATCACTTAAAGAATCATGTAATAGACTCATACTGAAGTTATTATTATCATCTTTTTCTTGTTGTTTTTCTTTTCTTAAATTTTTCACATAATCTTTTATTTTATTTGCTGTTATAAAGCCATTAGTATAAGGAGGTAATGGAGTAAATGTATCACTATCTTGATGTGGAACAGGAATAGAATTAGAATTAATACTATTATCATCTTCTTCAGTATCACTATCAGATTCAGTATCTGAAGCATAATTTACATTAGGATCAATATTATTTTCTTTACAAAATTCATCTCTTAATTTATTATCCCATCTGGACAATCCTCTAATAATGAAATTATTGTCATAATTTTTGGAATTATGAGCAATGCAAGGGATTGGCATATTATTTAAACATACATGGAAGTTACAATTATTACATATTCTACCTATAAATTGTCCACTAAAGTGGTCGTGGTGTAATACAGGTTTCTTATTCTTATTTCTATAATCAAATGGTTCTTTACAGTATATGCAATAATTCAATTTATTTTTAGGATCTTCTCTATTATATCCTATCATTCTTTCTGGATTTTTTAATTTTTCTTCATATAAATCTAATATTTCTTTTTGTATTTCCATAAATTTAGCTATTAATCTATCCTCTAAATCTGTTTCATTATCTTTAGGTGTTTTAAAAATCATACACAATTTTATTAGGATATATATTAGGATATTTAGATACAACATATAAACACCAACTGGATAATATATGCTTTGATAATATACCTTTCTCATTTAAAATTGGATCTGTTACTTTCTCCTGATAAACTTCAGTATCCCAATATATTACTATAGGTATTAGTTGCATATATTTAAAGTTTTTAAATTCCAATTGAATATTTTTCTCAGGGAAATTTCTTATAATACCTTTATGTTGTTGACAATTATATTTTTCATGTTGTATTCTTTTTTCATCTGTTGATAATAAAGCAAAACATAATTAACATCTAGGATAACCATTTTTACACTTCTTTCCTTTAGGTATTAATATTACATTTAATTTTGTAATAGTATAATAATGTTTTTCATTATATAATAAATTTACAAGTGGATAATATATATATATAACCGTAAGAATATCACTGTATGTGGGTAAACCGTACCAGACTATTCTTAGGTGCCTTCTACAGATAAGAATAAGCGATTTGAGTGTGAATTAGTTTTTGGTACGGGTTATACTGGAGCAAGTGGTGAATTTAAAATTGTGTATATATTTTAGTGTCGTGAATAAATTTATGGGGTCAAATTTTATTTTTATGTTTTTAATAGTTTTTAGCATAGGATAATAGAAATAAAGTGTTTAAATAGATAGTTAGCTACCTGTTCTACCCCGGCAGGGTAGCTACTTTATAGAATAAGAAATGTATTTCTATGTAAGTAAGTAGCGTGTCCTGTGTAGCCTAGCTAGGACTTAGTGATTAAATAGTGTGGTGGCCAAGCTACAGAATACGTTCTTACTTTTTTAGTTATTTTTTTCATTCATCAATTTATTAATGGATTTATATAGTGTAGTTAAAAACATTCAAAAGAATTTAAATAGTGTCAAAAATATATATTTAAAGAATTATCTGCAGTATTCTATATTTTTTAATAAATCGAAATTCTGACGAGAAACTGTTGTTATAAACAGAAAAAAGAAACAGTTTTGATTTTCCTGATATTTTTGAAAAACCTTTTTTTATCAAAAAATATAAAATATGTGTGCTTCAGTAAACTTTGCTTTCTTTTGTTCATTTAGAAATAGTGAAGATTATTTAGATAAGTGTATATGTGGAACTTGTAAGTTTTACTTATATTTTAACCATAATATAAGTGCAGTTTTAGATAGTCCATTACCTAAGGAAGAGATAAAGTCTTATAATGAATTCTGTGCTATTTGTCATCAAAAGATGTGGACAAAGTATAGTGATAAGAGATATTGCATGATGCTTTTCGATATTAAACCATCAATAAAACCAAGAGGATTAAATAAACATTATTTTGCAGTGTTTGATAAGTATATTGAGTGGTTAACACTACCTGAAGGGAAATGGGAAGTGTTCATTTGAAGAAGAATCCTATGTTGGAAACATTAAGTAAAGAAGAATTATATATTTGATGATAGTGATGATGATGAGGAAGAAGAAGTACAAGAAGAAGTTAAAGGAAATAATGATCAAACTACAATAAACATAGCCTAAATTTTAAAACGAATCTTTATCTTAAAATGATTTGGAACAGGGTTTAAAAATATGCGTAATTAATAAAAATCACATAACATAATAAAAATAATATACAAACATAATAAAAAATATAATAACCATAATATAATTATTACTAAAATGGTTCTGTAACACCTGTATCTATATAGTCTGCGAAGAATGTTTGTCTTGGTATTGCTAAATAATCTTGATGAGGGTAACCATTTACTATTATATGTAAATTAGGTTGATTATTATCATTTAGTAATATATGAGTTATTTGAAAATAAGGTCTATTAGTTAATGTATGATATGTATTTTTATCATTTGTAGCTCTTATAGGGAATGATTTCCCATTGTATACTTGTAATACTTTATTATAGTATTGTTGTAATAAACCTTCTCTACCAGGCCTCAGCTTTTATTAAATTTTGGAGGTTCAAGATATAATTCATGACCATCACATCCTTCATAATTACATGTAAAACCATCATATAGTTTAATCTTCATAAAGTTTTCAAACATTTCTATATTAGTAGGTATTTTAAATGTTTTATCATCACTATCCCATATACCATTAATTCTTCTTTAGGCTGTATAACTAGTATGTTGTTTATGTAAACAATAAGGTTTTGGTACTAAATTTCGAGGTATACGATTAACTGTATTGTTTATTGAATCCACATAGTACAAGTACTTGTTTATTGATTATATCTTTTATTGATTTCAAATATTCTTCTAATTCTAATTTTTTTGAATCTACTTCTTTAGTAGTATTACTATTTACACTAGTTATGATACTTGATGTTATATCTACTTTATCTTCTCGGTGTTATTGATGAAGGTGGTATAACAACTTTAGATGCAATATCTGTTGCTAATTTAGCATCATCAATTAGATTATATTTTATCAGCAATATCATTAGCTAATTTTGTTTGATCTATGTTTAAATCAATAGTTTGTCTATCCCCAATAAACATTTTTTGTATTAATAAACAATAAAATAACAAAATCAATAAAAACATCAAGAAACTTCAGAATGATCTTCAATCAAAATATTGAAGTTAGCTCTAAACACTTTTTTAACATTATCAATATATAAGAAGTTATATTGTGGCTTAATAACAGCCTAAAATATAACTCTTTAAATGTTTCATATTCAGGTATCCATATATTCAATGAGTTGTATAAGTCAAACAAATTTCTATTACTCAATCCATAAAATGTTAAACAATAATCTACTTGTGATCTTGCTGAAGGTACTATATCAGTAATATATTGACTACTAATTATAATTTTTTATTTTAAATGTCTATTTTCTTTCATTAATACTGGTATGATATTAGCTGTTTTCAACTCTAAACTAAGATCATCAAATATTATAATATGTTCTGCATACTCATAATTATCTTTGTTTGTATCATCAATTGATTTCATTAACTTCTCTACTAAATTATCTCCTGAGTAAGGTTCAAATAATGAATCATTTTCATCATAACTAATTTCATTATAATCTAATAACTCTTTAATTGAATCATATATCCTATCTTGTTTAATTGTACCTACGAAAAAATGTACATGTTGTTTTTTCTTATATTTTGGATCTATAATATGTCTTAATATATTGTATATCAAAGTTGTTTTCCCGCTGTTCTTACGAGCCACAATAAATATATTGCAGAAAGGCTCATTAAAGTAATCATATCCAGAATTTTCTTAGGATCAAATGACTCACCACCATCAACAGGTTCAATTTGTATGTTATTTATTTTTTCAAATTTAAACATAGTGTGTGTATATATTATGTAGTGAGAAATCAAAAAATAAAAATAGAAGTCAATAATAAAGTATTATTACTTATACTACTTTTCAACACCCCTTGGTCCAATAATCAATTGTTTACCAGTAATTATGTAGAATTTATGATGAATAGTTCTATTTCTGTTTTCATCATCATCATCTGGATTATCTTTTTTAGCATCAAAGTTACGGTTTGAACAATCTAATGTTATTTTTAAATCACTCGATAAATCTTTACCAGCTCTTAATTTTAATTCAGTTAATCGTCAGTACTAAAATTTAATACATCAAAGAATCTATAAGCACAAGATTGTTGAGAACATCTTTCAAATAATGTATTTTGAATATAATTTCTCATATATTCCCATGTCTGATATTTAGATGGATATAAATAATCAGGAGTATAAACGAAATCATTAATTTGCCATCTTATTCTATCTTGATCTTCAATAAATGGAACTACACTTCTATCATGTATTGCATTGAAATAAGCTCTGTATAATATGAATTTAACATAACTTCCTATACTACTATTAATACTGAAGTTATAGTTAAAGTATTACTACCAGAATTGGATCTTTAGTTATTGAACTATGTTAAAATCAGTAAAGTCAATAGGATGATGAGTTGAATAATAGATGGTATTGGCATTGCAAGTTGGATCTTTGTTATAACAAACATATAGTCTAGGATTGATAACTCTCATTTCAACAAATGGTTGCCATTCGTTATTATACTCCTTGTACTCAGATTCATGTATAAGCCAATTAACAATAGGAGCAAATGTGAACTGAATGTAAATGACTTCACCAAATAAATATCATTCTTCAAAGCTAAAATGGTATTATATAAATCATAGAAATGATATCTACAGCGTAATCTACCATGTAATATATCTTTGCCATTTGCTTGTTCGATCCAATAATTAGGAGTACTGTTTTCACCATTATTTGGTGAACAAAGAAAAATTTTGTCAACACTATAACTTCCATTATCACAATTAAAAGTAATCCATCAAAATTTCGTCATAGTAGGAAGGTTCTTTCAAATCATAAGGATATTGATTGCAATTGATGAGCTAAATCTCTATATTCGTTATAACTAGTATCAAATCACATAACAAGTTCCTATTTTTTGTATACTTTGATAGTTCCAAAAATTCATTGAATTCTTTAAATTTATATGATCTAATGTTTTACCACTAGTAGAAGTTACAGGTACAAAAGGCATATCCCAATTACCTGAATCTGCAGCAGCATGAGCTCTAGTTTGACCTGTAGTATAATCTAATTCAAATTCAAAATAGCTTTTTGATAAGTTAACACAATTATCACCAGATATTTCAAATGTAATTGAATCACTGTTTGAGTTTGTAGATAAAACAGTTTCATTTCTGCTTTGGTTAGGTGTAACTAAAATATGATTGTAGACAGGTATATAAGCTGGCACAATGCTTTCATGTTTTTGTGAATTAGGTACAGCAGTGATTGACATATTTTATGTTATTTTTAAAAATCAAAAAAAATGCTTAAAAATAGCAAGAAATTTATTAATACAAAATAATCTCAAAATAAATAGGTAAGTTATTTAAATCAATTGCATAACCATCTTGTTGAGAGACTGATATATTCATTCGTTGATATTCGTGATATTGCATCTTTTAGTTGTCCATTCAATTTGTGGATTAGTGAATGTAGTATAATCTGCATTTATATCAGTTACAGGTATATTTGCTAAAACCATTGAATTCTCACCACTATTAACCCAGTCACATCTAATTTGTATGAATGACACCCATAGTAAAGAAGGCTGATTTGGTAACAATTTGTAATAATTATTAAAATCTTTTACTGAAATATGCATCACTTAAATGATTTGCATGATAAATTGATATACTTTTATTTATTTCATCTAAACCAAATAACTTATATGCTAAGTTAGGGAATTCCATACTAAAATCTGTAAAGTAATATTTACCGAAATGAGTAATATATTAAATTGTAACTTTAATCTATTTTCTGAAGTTTTTTTCAAATTGAAGTACATCTGTTTGATCATCTACTTTACGAAATGGAAATCTATTTGCAAAATCTTCATCTGGTAATGGTATTACTCCATTATCAAATGCATAAAAGTAAAATCTAAGATATTTCTAGCAAAAAAATCTAATAATTCTTTTCCTGTATAATTTCTTGAGGTATTTTAATATCAATAGTTCTATTATAAGGTCCATTTTGGTTTTCAGGTTTTGACCATTCTTCACGATCTGTTATTTGTGTATTTCTGCAACTGTAATAAGTAAAATTAAAGAGTATATGATCATTTACTTCATCTTGTACTGTATAGAAGTTATTTGGAATAACTGCAGTAATTAAACTCATATATTGATATTTTTTTCAGTTATAGTTGGAGTATTAATACATCTTGTCCATCTATTTGAAAATTTTGAATCATAGTCTGATGTAGTTAAGAACAATGATCTTCTATTGCTTAAAACATTACTGCCATCTTTAGGTTGCATTATGTTTTATAATTGTTGAGAAATATTAAAATATAATTTTATTTGAATTATTCTTTAATTTATATATTGATATAT
>NGBS01000698.1:0-13625 GCA_002245135.1 Proteromonas lacertae
GTATTAATATTACATTTAATTTTGTAATAGTATAATAATGTTTTTCATTATATAATAAATTTACAAGTGGATAATATATATATATAACCGTAAGAATATCACTGTATGTGGGTAAACCGTACCAGACTATTCTTAGGTGCCTTCTACAGATAAGAATAAGCGATTTGAGTGTGAATTAGTTTTTGGTACGGGTTATACTGGAGCAAGTGGTGAATTTAAAATTGTGTATATATTTTAGTGTGTGAATAAATTTATGGGTCAAATTTTATTTTTATGTTTTAATAGTTTTTAGCATAGGATAATAGAAATAAAGTGTTTAAATAGATAGTTAGCTACCTGTTCTACCCCGGCAGGGTAGCTACTTTATAGAATAAGAAATGTATTTCTATGTAAGTAAGTAGCGTGTCCTGTGTAGCCTAGCTAGGACTTAGTGATTAAATAGTGTGGTGGCCAGCTACAGAATACGTTCTTACTTTTTTAGTTATTTTTTTCATTCATCAATTTATTAATGGATTTATATAGTGTAGTTAAAAACATTCAAAAGAATTTAAATAGTGTCAAAAATATATATTTAAAGAATTATCTGCAGTATTCTATATTTTTTAATAAATCGAAATTCTGACGAGAAACTGTTGTTATAAACAGAAAAAAGAAACAGTTTTGATTTTCCTGATATTTTTGAAAAACCTTTTTTTATCAAAAAAATATAAATATGTGTGCTTCAGTAAACTTTGCTTTCTTTTGTTCATTTAGAAATAGTGAAGATTATTTAGATAAGTGTATATGTGGAACTTGTAAGTTTTACTTATATTTTAACCATAATATAAGTGCAGTTTTAGATAGCCCATTACCTAAGGAAGAGATAAAGTCTTATAATGAATTCTGTGCTATTTGTCATCAAAAGATGTGGACAAAGTATAGTGATAAGAGATATTGCATGATGCTTTTCGATATTAAACCATCAATAAAACCAAGAGGATTAAATGAACATTATTTTGCAGTGTTTGATAAGTATATTGAGTGGTTAACACTACCTGAAGGAATGGGAAGTGTTCATTTGAAGAAGAATCCTATGTTGGAAACATTAAGTAAAGAAGAATTATATATTTGATGATAGTGATGATGATGAGGAAGAAGAAGTACAAGAAGAAGTTAAAGGAAATAATGATCAAACTACAATAAACATAGCCTAAATTTTAAAACGAATCTTTATCTTAAAATGATTTGGAACAGGGTTTAAAAATATGCGTAATTTAATAAAAATCACATAACATAATAAAAATATTATACAAACATAATAAAAAATATAATAACCATAATATAATTATTACTAAAATGGTTCTGTAACACCTGTATCTATATAGTCTGCGAAGAATGTTTGTCTTGGTATTGCTAAATAATCTTGATGAGGGTAACCATTTACTATTATATGTAAATTAGGTTGATTATTATCATTTAGTAATATATGAGTTATTTGAAAATAAGGTCTATTAGTTAATGTATGATATGTATTTTTATCATTTGTAGCTCTTATAGGGAATGATTTCCCATTGTATACTTGTAATACTTTATTATAGTATTGTTGTAATAAACCTTCTCTACCAGGCTCAGCTTTTATTAAATTTTGAGGTTCAAGATATAATTCATGACCATCACATCCTTCATAATTACATGTAAAACCATCATATAGTTTAATCTTCATAAAGTTTTCAAACATTTCTATATTAGTAGGTATTTTAAATGTTTTATCATCACTATCCCATATACCATTAATTCTTCTTTAGGCTGTATAACTAGTATGTTGTTTATGTAAACAATAAGGTTTTGGTACTAAATTTCGAGGTATACGATTAACTGTATTGTTTATTGAATCACATAGTACAAGTACTTGTTTATTGATTATATCTTTTATTGATTTCAAATATTCTTCTAATTCTAATTTTTTTGAATCTACTTCTTTAGTAGTATTACTATTTACACTAGTTATGATACTTGATGTTATATCTACTTTATCTTCTGGTGTTATTGATGAAGGTGGTATAACAACTTTAGATGCAATATCTGTTGCTAATTTAGCATCATCAATTAGATTTATTTTATCAGCAATATCATTAGCTAATTTTGTTTGATCTATGTTTAAATCAATAGTTTGTCTATCCCCAATAAACATTTTTTGTATTAATAAACAATAAAATAACAAAATCAATAAAAACATCAAGAAACTTCAGAATGATCTTCAATCAAAATATTGAAGTTAGCTCTAAACACTTTTTTAACATTATCAATATATAAGAAGTTATATTGTGGCTTAATAACAGCTAAATATAACTCTTTAAATGTTTCATATTCAGGTATCCATATATTCAATGAGTTGTATAAGTCAAACAAATTTCTATTACTCAATCCATAAAATGTTAAACAATAATCTACTTGTGATCTTGCTGAAGGTACTATATCAGTAATATATTGACTACTAATTATAATTTTTGATTTTAAATGTCTATTTTCTTTCATTAATACTGGTATGATATTAGCTGTTTTCAACTCTAAACTAAGATCATCAAATATTATAATATGTTCTGCATACTCATAATTATCTATGTTTGTATCATCAATTGATTTCATTAACTTCTCTACTAAATTATCTCCTGAGTAAGGTTCAAATAATGAATCGTTTTCATCATAACTAATTTCATTATAATCTAATAACTCTTTAATTGAATCATATATCCTATCTTGTTTAATTGTACCTACGAAAAAATGTACATGTTGTTTTTTCTTATATTTTGGATCTATAATATGTCTTAATATATTGTATATCAAAGTTGTTTTACCACTATTCTTACGAGCCACAATAAATATATTGCAGAAAGGCTCATTAAAGTAATCATATCCCAGAATTTTCTTAGGATCAAATGACTCACCACCATCAACAGGTTCAATTTGTATGTTATTTATTTTTTCAAATTTAAACATAGTGTGTGTATATATTATGTAGTGAGAAATCAAAAAATAAAAATAGAAGTCAATAATAAAATATTATTACTTATACTACCTTTTCAACACCCCTTGGTCCAATAATCAATTGTTTACCAGTAATTATGTAGAATTTATGATGAATAGTTCTATTTCTGTTTTCATCATCATCATCTGGATTATCTTTTTTAGCATCAAAGTTACGGTTTGAACAATCTAATGTTATTTTTAAATCACTCGATAAATCTTTACCAGCTCTTAATTTTAATTCAGTTAATCGATCAGTACTGAAATTTAATACATCAAAGAATCTATAAGCACAAGATTGTTGAGAACATCTTTCAAATAATGTATTTTGAATATAATTTCTCATATATTCCCATGTCTGATATTTAGATGGATATAAATAATCAGGAGTATAAACGAAATCATTAATTTGCCATCTTATTCTATCTTGATCTTCAATAAATGGAACTACACTTCTATCATGTATTGCATTGAAATAAGCTCTGTATAATATGAATTTAACATAACTTCCTATACTACTATTAATACTGAAGTTATAGTTAAAAGTATTACTACCTGGAATAGGGTCTTTAGTGATTTGAACTATGTTAAAATCAGTAAAGTCAATAGGATGATGAGTTGAATAATAGATGGTATTGGCATTGCAAGTTGGATCTTTGTTATAACAAACATATAGTCTAGGATTGATAACTCTCATTTCAACAAATGGTTGCCATTCGTTATTATACTCCTTGTACTCAGATTCATGTATAAGCCAATTAACAATAGGAGCAAATGTGAACTGAATGTAAATGACTTCACCAAAATAAATATCATTCTTCAAAGCTAAAATGGTATTATATAAATCATAGAAATGATATCTACAGCGTAATCTACCATGTAATATATCTTTGCCATTTGCTTGTTCGATCCAATAATTAGGAGTACTGTTTTCACCATTATTTGGTGAACAAAGAAAAATTTTGTCAACACTATAACTTCCATTATCACAATTAAAAAGTAATCCATCACAAATTTCGTCATAGTAGGAAGGTTCTTTCAAATCATAAGGATACTGATTGGCAATTGTATGAGCTAAATCTCGATATTCATTATAACTAGCTATCTAAATCACATAGAAGTGTTCCAGTTTTTATGTATACTTTAGTTAGTACTAAAATTCATTGAATTCTTTAAATTTATATGATCTAATGTTTTACCACTAGTAGAAGTTACAGGTACAAAAGGCATATCCCAATTACCTGAATCTGCAGCAGCATGAGCTCTAGTTTGACCTGTAGTATAATCTAATATCGAATTCAAAATAGCTTTTTGATAAGTTAACACATTTATCACCAGATATTTCAAATGTAATTGAATCACTGTTTGAGTTTGTAGATAAAACAGTTTCATTTCTGCTTTGGTTAGGTGTAACTAAAATATGATTGTAGACAGGTATATAAGCTGGCACAATGCTTTCATGTTTTTGTGAATTAGGTACAGCAGTGATTGACATATTTTATGTTATTTTTAAAAATCAAAAAAAATGCTTAAAAATAGCAAGAAATTTATTAATACAAAATAATCTCAAAATAAATAGGTAAGTTATTTAAATCAATTGCATAACCATCTTGTTGAGAGACTGATATATTCATTCGTTGATATTCGTGATATTGCATCTTTTTAGTTGTCCATTCAATTTGTGGATTAGTGAATGTAGTATAATCTGCATTTATATCAGTTACAGGTATATTTGCTAAAACCATTGAATTCTCACCACTATTAACCCAGTCACATCTAATTTGTATGAATGACACCCATAGTAAAGAAGGCTGATTTGGTAACAATTTGTAATAATTATTAAAATCTTTACTGAAATATGCATCACTTAAATGATTTGCATGATAAATTGATATACTTTTATTTATTTCATCTAAACCAAATAACTTATATGCTAAGTTAGGGAATTCCATACTAAAATCTGTAAAGTAATATTTACCGAAATGAGTAATATATTTAAATTGTAACTTTAATCTATTTTCTGAAGTTTTTTCAAATTGAAGTACATCTGTTTGATCATCTACTTTACGAAATGGAAATCTATTTGCAAAATCTTCATCTGGTAATGGTATTACTCCATTATCAAATGCATAAAAAGTAAAATCTAAGATATTTCTAGCAAAAAAATCTAATAATTCTTTTCCTGTATAATTTCTCTGAGGTATTTTAATATCAATAGTTCTATTATAAGGTCCATTTTGGTTTTCAGGTTTTGACCATTCTTCACGATCTGTTATTTGTGTATTTCTGCAACTGTAATAAGTAAAATTAAAGAGTATATGATCATTTACTTCATCTTGTACTGTATAGAAGTTATTTGGAATAACTGCAGTAATTAAACTCATATATTGATATTTTTCAGTTATAGTTGGAGTATTAATACATCTTGTCCATCTATTTGAAAATTTTGAATCATAGTCTGATGTAGTTAAGAACAATGATCTTCTATTGCTTAAAACATTACTGCCATCTTTAGGTTGCATTATGTTTTATAATTGTTGAGAAATATTAAAATATAATTTTATTTGAATTATTCTTTAATTTATATATTGATATATATATGCAACCACAACCATCAAGTTAACAATTCAAATGATGAAGAAGATGAACCAACAGATGATGATTATGAATATGAAGAAGATGAAGATAATGTACCTATTGATATGAACAGAATAAGACATAGAAGAAGACATAGAAGGAATCAAGTCATACCATTTCAAGATATAAGTCGAAGATGATTTGAAATAACTATGTGAATCAAGAAGTGAAAAGATTTAACAAAGCATTAATCATTCAATATAGACTTATTCCAATAGGTTGGCCAAATCATGAGTTTAATAGAATATATAATTTATATGATGAACATATGAAAATGTTTAATTGGTGTAAGAATTTATTTGTAACAGGTCCTTTTGCGCATGGTAAACCATTAGAAGCTTATAATCCAAAATTAACAGGAAATGAAAATTCTGCTGATGCAAGAGAATGTGGAATATTTAAAACTCGTATAGCAGATGGTATTGATAAATTGTGTATGGCATCTGATTTTATATTACAAAGAAATCCATTTGTTGTTTTACACCCAAAAGAAAGAATAGGTGTTACACAGCTTGAAAATAGAAGAATTAAAAAAACACATTATGAAATTGATGAAAGACATCCAGAACCAGAAAATGATTTTAACATAATGAATAATGAACATTATAATAGTGCAGCTGAAATAAGAGCAGAAAATGTTATACAAAATAGACATGATAATATGGTAAGAGGAGTATTAGTAAATGCAGACAATGGAAAGTAATGATAATAACAATAATAACAACAATGGAAATAATAACAATGATAATTATGAAAATAATAACAACAATGCAAATTATGATATAATTAGCTTTTGTGATTCTCTGAAAGATAAGTTAAAGTTTTATATAGGTCGTTTAATGAGAACTAAATTTTGGTATTTAACAAATCAAAAAGAAGTAACAGCTTATTCAATTGCATTAATCATATACAACTGTGTAACTGATTTGTATATATTAGCTTTATATTATATACCAATATTAAAAGATAAGTTAAGTGGTAATTATCAAAATGATAATGAATATACTTTACCATATCATCCTGATAGAAGTAATTTTACGGGATTACCAGATGGTGATAATAGAACTGGATATAGATATAACTATTTAGCAACTATACAAAAAATATTATCAGAAGCTCATGTACCACAAGGACAAATCAATACAAATATATTTGCTAATCCTATAACTTTTAGAATGAATAGAGCTTTAGATACACAACTTAACCGTCAAATTAAACATAGAAGATCAGTTCCAGCTTATGTTGGAATGAATGTTGCAGATCATAGAAATTGGAGATATGTTGCACCAGCTAATTATCCTCCTGCTCATCCGTCAATTACTGCAGATTTGATTGATAGAAATGTTAATGCATTTTATAATGCATCACCTGCAAATAGTGATAGTGAAGATAATGATAATAATCCATCAAGTAGTGATACTGAAGAAGATTCAGACACTTATGATCTTGGTGATATGAGTAATCAAATACCACCGCCTCCTTTGCCACCAAGACCTATACCAGCAAGAACTATTCAACAACCACCTCCACCTCCTCCTGTATTAAATGTATCTAGATCTAATGTAATTAGTTTAAGTAATCAATTTAATCCTCGTCATCTTATACCATCTGATAGATTTTCATTTTTAGTACCAGATGATTTGCTTAATGCTATACCAAATCCAAATAGAGACTTTAATAAATCTCATAGATTTTTAGCTAATAGAGAAAATGGTGCAAAAATAGGTGTAACTAGGATAATACAAGAGTTTTATACACAATTGCTAACAAATAATGGTAAAATCTATTCAATTGATGCATTTATACATAATCATAATCCACCTTGTACAATTGTAGATGAAAATTCAAGCAAGAGTTATATGTTCTTTACTGATTGGGTTAGAGAAGAAAACATCAATTTACCTTTATTACCTAGATCTAAATATAATGCAACTGAAGTAAATGATATACCTCAAAATTACAGTAGTATCAATATGATGTTCTATGGATATGATTACAATAGAAATATATATTCATATACTGGTTTATTAGAATATTGGTTAAAGAATCATCGAGGAACACCATTTAATGAAAGACAAGCTAAGCAGGAAATATACATATATAATCCATGTATCAATATTCTATCAGATGATGAAGAGGAAAATAAAAACATAAAAGTATTAATAGGTATGGATTATGATAAAAATTGGCCTAATGATAAAAAAATCAAATGTAAACAAATCAAAGTAATAGTATCTCAAGAAAGTGATAGAGCATGGTATGTAATAAGTGATCCAATGTTTGATTATATGTCATGCGATATACCAGGTGATGGAATTCACAAATTCTATAACTATCCATTCTTTGTTAAGATAGGAGATACAGTAGAATTGATAGTACCAGTATCTTTGAAAGATAATATTTATGTATTAAAAGATGCAAGATTAGATGATAAAGATGAAAATAATTATTTAAAAATTGATGATTATATGAGAAATGCAAATCGAGATAGTATTAATCAAAGAGCTATTGATGATAGAGAAACAACTAAGCGTAGAATACAAGGTTCAGGTAAAAAGCGTAGAAGAAAGACACAATCATTAATGAAATTGTATACCAAATTGTTTACACACAATAATAAAAGAAAAAGAATAAAAATTATATAGTTTTAAATTTTGATTCTAACATTTTAGCTCTTTGTTCTCCTTTTAATGAATTAAAATTCGTTGCTTGCACAAACGATTTATTATTTACTATGATATCAACTAAAAACAAAATTGCATGATAACCACATCTTACACTATCAACTCTTTGATTTTTAACTCTATTTATTTTAATCTTATATTCATCATTAGGATATTTTTTTAATTTCGTTAAATCTTTATAAAACTTTGTTATTTGTTTAGGTTTATCTCCAAAACTATCATAGTACATTATCCTCCTAGTATTATTGTTAACACATAAACTAACCCAATGACCTATTTTACTTACAGGATCTTTAGTTGTATTAGTACAAAGTATAACACACCAAACATTATCATTTTTATATAGTTGACCTATTTTGCTAAGTTCATCCCATAGTATAACACCTTTAAAATATTTTAATAGTCTAGGAAACATTTTTTTAATGATCTTTTCAATATCAAAATTTGAGAGTGCATATTCTTTATGTAAATCACCTGAGCCTATATAGTCATTTGTGATATATCTTTTAAACATTATATATTTAATAACTATAAGAATTTATTGAATATCAATTCATTTGATAAATTCTTAACGTTTTTTAATATATATTTTTATGTTATTTAATTAATGGGTAAGTTTAAAGATTGGTTAAAAAAATCTAAAATTCTATCTAGTGCAGCTAGTTTAATACCTTTTGCTGGACCAGCTATTAGTAACAGCATAGAGAATATGGGATATGGTAAGAGAAGACGTAGAGGAAGAGTTGCAAGACATAGATCTAGAGCAACTCAGTTTACACCTGATGGTAGATTCTTAGGTGATACTTCATCTATGACTGGTGGTGGAACTGTTAAGTTTAGGACAAAATCTGGTAAAGTTGTTTCATTTCATACTAGAAAACGGAGGGGAGCTGGTTTAGGTAGTTTGTTTAAGAAAGGATGGAATACAATAAGAAAAATAGCTACAAAAGACAATATTACAAAAGGTATTCAGAAAGCTAAAGAGATAAATAACACTTTAACAGATAAGAAATATATTAGTGATATATCAGGTAAGATAGTTACTGTAGCTAATACTCCTGGTTTAAGTAAAATTGGTGATATAGCAAATAAGATAAGTTCCACTGCTAGTAATTATGGTTATGGAAAACGTAGAAGAAGACATATGGGCGGTAAAAGATTTGGACAAAATGGTGGACTTAAATTAGCAATGAATGGTGGTGCTAAGAGAATACATAGTATAGCTATCACTAAACCTCCTAGCAATAGGCCTATTTTAAATGGTTTGGCTAAGCCATGTGGATTTAACCATAGAGGTTTATACAATCCTTAGAATGATCTTCAAAATTATTTAGCTTATAAATTAACAACTTAAAAATTGATTTTATTATTCATATGATAAATTCTTATTGTTTTATATATAATAAAAATAACATAATAATGTATAACACTCAATATAGTAGAAGATATACTAGAGATTATTATGATGATGATTCATCCTCTTCTGATGATAATGATTATGATTTTGATACACCTTTAGCTAAAGACATGAGTAAGACAGATAGACAAATTGCTGAATTACTATATAACTTAAATCATGCTAGTGATAAACCAATATCTAAGCTTAGTGAAAAGACTAGAAAGATAAGAGCAGAAAATCTAGCCTAAGCAAGAGAAGCAAGAATGAACATGAATTAAAAGAAAAACAATGAAAATGCAGATACATCCTATTAGCATACAACACAACAACAACACAAAATCAAAATCAATTAGGTTAGCCAGGTGATAGTGATCCATATTGCACAAACAAAACAAAGTAGTGGTAATGGTTTAAAAATACCACCACCTGATGCACCTATGCCTGGTGATAATGCTGTGATGCCAGTTTATTTTTAATTATAAATTATATTCACTAATTTCTTTATATATTTTGGATTATATATATTTTTTTATATCAAAACCTAAAAAGTCATCTAAACATAACAAAAAGAGTTTAAAACATTATTTAACAAAGCGTATATTAAGACGAATTAAAAGAAGAGCAAAAGTTAATAAACTCAATAAAGCAATTATCTTTTACATTACTTAACTAATTTCACAATTAACAATGCCTGATTTCTAAGAAAAATATACTACAGATATATTCACTTACCTTTTGAAAATTATTATTTATACCATCTGCTAATAGGGATTATTTATGTTTGTAATCTGGCATTTACGATATGATTATGTTTATACCATTTGATGGTTTATACCTCCTATTCATACTGTTGTGCTCCGTTGAGCTAAATGCGCCGTTGAGCGTTAAGAAGACTTTTTTTAATTTTAAAATGATAGTGTGTGGTTTGATGGCGAGTTATAAGCAAATATAATCTTACTTTGTCATATAAGCTACATCTGCGATATATATTTTTTGAACTTTATCCCAACATACTGAAAACAATTATAATTTTATTTTTAATTTTTTTGTTTCAATCACTACTAGAGTAAAAAATACATTAGTTTAAGCAATTAAATCACACATATTTAATTGTTAGGACGCTTAAAAACGAAAAAATAAAAAATCTATTCAAACCTCATTCAAGCCTGTATTTCAAAATAAATTTTAAGAAGGTAAATGAAATAATTAGGCATTCCTTTTCTATTTAAAACCTTTATCCCGATGTCTACTATTGTTATAAGCTTTTAAAATAATATAAAAATAAAAAGTGTTTCCAGTATAGGAACCTAAACACGACTATACGATATTTGGCCAACGTAACTATTTTGGAAAACAAAGTGTTGATTAGTAATACTGAAGGGCCAGAGGTTACGTTTATGATATTAGAATTGAAAAAAGTCTTCTTAACGCTCAACGGCGCACAACATGGATGATCGGATTTTATATAACTGTTGTTCCCCGTATGGCGGAACTCTATATTGCAGAATGATTCAATCAAAACTAATATGATATTCATGATGTTCGGAGTTAGTTATTAACAAATATATAGTTAGTTTGTCATATGACCTACATCTGTGATATACTTATTTATGAACTTCATTATTATCAATATTAAACTAATTTTTGTATATTTTCTATTTTAATGTATCAGTTACTACTACAGTCTAAAATACATTATAAGATATGAATAGAATACACTATTTTTAATGTTAAGGCGGTTAAAAAAGAAAAAAAAAAAATAAGTTCAAGCCTCACTCAAGCCTGCTCTTTAATTTCCTTTTCTATTACCTTAACATTAAAAATAATGTATTCTATTTATATCAAATAATGTATTTTAGACTGTAGTAGTAACTGATACATTAAAATAGAAAATATACAAAAATTAGTTTAATATTGATAATAATGAAGTTCATAAAAAAGTATATCACAGATATAGGTCATATGACAAACTAACTATATATTTGTTAATAACTAACTCCGAATATCATGAATATCATATTAGTTTTGATTGAATCATTCTGCAATATAGAGTTCCGCCATACGGGGAACAACAATAACTAACATTATTTTAAAATTATCTTGTCTTTTATTAAGTTATTTACCTTGAAAGAATTTTATATAACTAAAATAGTTTAATAAAAATCAAAGGAAATGTTTGTAAACAATGACATGGGTGGTGTATACCATAAACATTATAGAGAATTATTTTTTGAAACTAATTCAATTACATTATGATAACATTTGTAAATAACTCTTTATTACTAAGATAAAAAATGATGTTAGTTTGTTTTAAAAGTAATTTTGTGATGATTACATTGGAATTTATGAAAATTAACTTATTCCAGGGTAATAAGAATTGTAATTTAAATTTAATTCTTTTAATCATCTCAGTTAATGTATTTTATACAGGGAAGTTTGGGTTTAGACGCGTGTTCAAAATTTGAACTCGCCTAATATAGTTAGAGTTTGACTCTAATATTTTATATTACTTGACTATAATTGCTTAATTAAGAGATTCTGAGAAGATGGTAGGGATAGCACAACTTTTTTTTGGTCTAATTTCACGATCTTTTAATGATTTGAGCATTTTTGATCCCAACCTATTGTACATACTAACTGTACACAGGATCTCCAGTTTTTTATTAAATATCTTACTATTAGATGAGAATGCTCAAAATATAATGTGTGATAACACAAGCTCGGCTTGAATATTTTTTTATATTTTATAAAATTTGAGCACCTGCCTCCTATAGGAAGCTAGGGCTTATTTTTGTTAATTAATTAATAAATACTATTATTTTTTAAACTGTTTGACTTATTTACTATCTGAATAACTATCTTAAGCTCTATTTCAATCGTTTATCCCATAAAAACAATTTAACTAAGTCATTAAGACATATTTATTTATAACTAACTGATAATTGAACCTTTTTCTTAAAAAACAAATCATTCAACTAAATTTTGGCAATCTTGTATCTATTCGAGGAAGTCAACATATTTTACATTTCCATAGCTTCTATTATTGCTAAATTATCACCTTCTTGAACATAATTTACTTACATTTATTAAACTACTAGCCATTGGATAAGTTAAGAATTTAGAATCATCTACTTCTCGTTTTATAATCATGAATTTTGATAATTTGCTTTCTAAAGCATTTCTTATACCTACAACGAAGTTATCTCTATTGAATTGTAATTGATATACTTCTTACTTCTTTTATATTCAATTTACCTCTCATGATTTAGCTTTGAATATCTAGCTTTTACAAACCATTCTTTAAAATTTCTCAGGTGTAAGAAGACCTTTATCATTTGTAATTGTGATCTTATTAGCTTTACCAATACTCTCTTTTACAACACTTACATTCAAAGCATTATTAGTTATTATATATTGTCATAGATTCTTCACCTTCAACACTTGAATTAACACATCGAGTTGTTAATCACTGTATGTACTAAATACTTGAGTATTATTAACTGAAATTTTGATATTAATTATAATTAATTAACTTCTATTAATCCTTTCATATATTCAAAAGCTAATTCTTTAACTTTGTATAACTTTTACTTTGTTAAATCATCTCTTCTAAAAAACCTTTTTAAATCACTATAATTTCTTTTCTGTTCAATAAACAAGTCTCAATTATTACTTTAACAAGCACACATTCCTATATTATAGTGAAATTCCCATTGCCCAAATATCACTCAATGGACTTATACTACCTGTTTTAATTGATTTGTTTAATATTTTTATTGCATATTGATTCTTTGATGGATCTTCACATAATTCAACTAATTTCTTTATTATTTTATATTGATTGATATGTCCATTACCACTTTGATCTACTTGTAACTTTAATAAATTAGTTTGCTCCATAG
>NGBS01000511.1:0-15489 GCA_002245135.1 Proteromonas lacertae
TTTTTTGGACTTCTCTTTGAGATCACTTCTAATATGTAACATATTCACTATATTTTAAATTCTAGCACCACTCTGTCTTTGTATATTAATCATAAAACCACATAATAATATTTCTAATTCATTTTTTGGACTTCTCTTTGAGATCACTTCTAATATGTAACATATTCACTATATTTTAATTCTAGCACCACTCTGTCTTTGTATATTAATCATAAAACCACATAATAATATTTCTAATTCATTTTTTGGACTTCTCTTTGAGATCACTTCTAATATGTAACATATTCACTATATTTTAATTCTAGCACCACTCTGTCTTTGTATATTAATCATAAAACCACATAATAATATTTCTAATTCATTTTTTGGACTTCTCTTGAGATCACTTCTAATATGTAACATATTCACTATATTTTAATTCTAGCACCACTCTGTCTTTGTATATTAATCATAAAACCACATAATAATATTTCTAATTCATTTTTTGGACTTCTCTTTGAGATCACTTCTAATATGTAACATATTCACTATATTTTAATTCTAGCACCACTCTGTCTTTGTATATTAATCATAAAACCACATAATAATATTTCTAATTCATTTTTTGGACTTCTCTTTGAGATCACTTCTAATATGTAACATATTCACTATATTTTAATTCTAGCACCACTCTGTCTTTGTATATTAATCATAAAACCACATAATAATATTTCTAATTCATTTTTGGACTTCTCTTTGAGATCACTTCTAATATGTAACATATTCACTATATTTTAATTCTAGCACCACTCTGTCTTTGTATATTAATCATAAAACCACATAATAATATTTCTAATTCATTTTTTGGACTTCTCTTTGAGATCACTTCTAATATGTAACATATTCACTATATTTTAATTCTAGCACCACTCTGTCTTTGTATATTAATCATAAAACCACATAATAATATTTCTAATTCATTTTTTGGACTTCTCTTTGAGATCCTTCTAATATGTAACATATTCACTATATTTTAATTCTAGCACCACTCTGTCTTTGTATATTAATCATAAAACCACATAATAATATTTCTAATTCATTTTTTGGACTTCTCTTTGAGATCACTTCTAATATGTAACATATTCACTATATTTAATTCTAGCACCACTCTGTCTTTGTATATTAATCATAAAACCACATAATAATATTTTCTAATTCATTTTTGGACTTCTCTTTGAGATCACTTCTAATATGTAACATATTCACTATATTTTAATTCTAGCACCACTCTGTCTTTGTATATTAATCATAAAACCACATAATAATATTTCTAATTCATTTTTTGGACTTCTCTTTGAGATCACTTCTAATATGTAACATATTCACTATATTTTAATTCTAGCACCACTCTGTCTTTGTATATTAATCATAAAACCACATAATAATATTTCTAATTCATTTTTTGGACTTCTCTTGAGATCACTTCTAATATGTAACATATTCACTATATTTTAATTCTAGCACCACTCTGTCTTTGTATATTAATCATAAAACCACATAATAATATTTCTAATTCATTTTTTGGACTTCTCTTTGAGATCACTTCTAATATGTAACATATTCACTATATTTTAATTCTAGCACCACTCTGTCTTTGTATATTAATCATAAAACCACATAATAATATTTCTAATTCATTTGGACTTCTGGTCTATCTGTTTTGTATATTAATCATAAAACCAGGACTTCTCTTTGAGATCACTCTAATATGTAACATATTCACTATATTTTAATTCTAGCACACTCTGTCTTTGTATATTAATCATAAAACCACATAATAATATGGACTTCTCTTTGAGATCACTTCTAATATGTAACATATTCACTATATTTTAATTCTAGCACCACTCTGTCTTTGTATATTAATCATAAAACCACATAATAATATTTCTAATTCATTTTTTTGGACTTCTCTTTGAGATCACTTCTAATATGTAACATATTCACTATATTTTAATTCTAGCCACCACTCTGTCTTTGTATATTAATCATAAAACCACATAATAATATTTCTAATTCATTTTTTGGACTTCTCTTTGAGATCACTTCTAATATGTAACATATTCACTATATTTTAATTCTAGCACCACTCTGTCTTTGTATATTAATCATAAAACCACATAATAATATTTCTAATTCATTTTTTGGACTTCTCTTTGAGATCACTTCTAATATGTAACATATTCACTATATTTTAATTCTAGCACCACTCTGTCTTTGTATATTAATCATAAAACCACATAATAATATTTCTAATTCATTTTTTGGACTTCTCTTTGAGATCGCTTCTAATATGTAACATATTCACTATATTTTAATTCTAGCACCACTCTGTCTTTGTATATTAATCATAAAACCACATAATAATATTTCTAATTCATTTTTTGGACTTCTCTTTGAGATCACTTCTAATATGTAACATATTCACTATATTTTAATTCTAGCACCACTCTGTCTTTGTATATTAATCATAAAACCACATAATAATATTTCTAATTCATTTTTTGGACTTCTCTTTGAGATCACTTCTAATATGTAACATATTCACTATATTTTAATTCTAGCACCACTCTGTCTTTGTATATTAATCATAAAACCACATAATAATATTTCTAATTCATTTTTTGGACTTCTCTTTGAGATCACTTCTAATATGTAACATATTCACTATATTTTAATTCTAGCACCACTCTGTCTTTGTATATTAATCATAAAACCACATAATAATATTTCTAATTCATTTTTTGGACTTCTCTTTGAGATCACTTCTAATATGTAACATATTCACTATATTTTAATTCTAGCACCACTCTGTCTTTGTATATTAATCATAAAACCACATAATAATATTTCTAATTCATTTTTTGGACTTCTCTTTGAGATCACTTCTAATATGTAACATATTCACTATATTTTAATTCTAGCACCACTCTGTCTTTGTATATTAATCATAAAACCACATAATAATATTTCTAATTCATTTTTTGGACTTCTCTTTGAGATCACTTCTAATATGTAACATATTCACTATATTTTAATTCTAGCACCACTCTGTCTTTGTATATTAATCATAAAACCACATAATAATATTTCTAATTCATTTTTTGGACTTCTCTTTGAGATCACTTCTAATATGTAACATATTCACTATATTTTAATTCTAGCACCACTCTGTCTTTGTATATTAATCATAAAACCACATAATAATATTTCTAATTCATTTTTTGGACTTCTCTTTGAGATCACTTCTAATATGTAACATATTCACTATATTTTAATTCTAGCACCACTCTGTCTTTGTATATTAATCATAAAACCACATAATAATATTTCTAATTCATTTTTTGGACTTCTCTTTGAGATCACTTCTAATATGTAACATATTCACTATATTTTAATTCTAGCACCACTCTGTCTTTGTATATTAATCATAAAACCACATAATAATATTTCTAATTCATTTTTTGGACTTCTCTTTGAGATCACTTCTAATATGTAACATATTCACTATATTTTAATTCTAGCACCACTCTGTCTTTGTATATTAATCATAAAACCACATAATAATATTTCTAATTCATTTTTTGGACTTCTCTTTGAGATCACTTCTAATATGTAACATATTCACTATATTTTAATTCTAGCACCACTCTGTCTTTGTATATTAATCATAAAACCACATAATAATATTTCTAATTCATTTTTTGGACTTCTCTTTGAGATCACTTCTAATATGTAACATATTCACTATATTTTAATTCTAGCACCACTCTGTCTTTGTATATTAATCATAAAACCACATAATAATATTTCTAATTCATTTTTTGGACTTCTCTTTGAGATCACTTCTAATATGTAACATATTCACTATATTTTAATTCTAGCACCACTCTGTCTTTGTATATTAATCATAAAACCACATAATAATATTTCTAATTCATTTTTTGGACTTCTCTTTGAGATCACTTCTAATATGTAACATATTCACTATATTTTAATTCTAGCACCACTCTGTCTTTGTATATTAATCATAAAACCACATAATAATATTTCTAATTCATTTTTTGGACTTCTCTTTGAGATCACTTCTAATATGTAACATATTCACTATATTTTAATTCTAGCACCACTCTGTCTTTGTATATTAATCATAAAACCACATAATAATATTTCTAATTCATTTTTTGGACTTCTCTTTGAGATCACTTCTAATATGTAACATATTCACTATATTTTAATTCTAGCACCACTCTGTCTTTGTATATTAATCATAAAACCACATAATAATATTTCTAATTCATTTTTTGGACTTCTCTTTGAGATCACTTCTAATATGTAACATATTCACTATATTTTAATTCTAGCACCACTCTGTCTTTGTATATTAATCATAAAACCACATAATAATATTTCTAATTCATTTTTTGGACTTCTCTTTGAGATCACTTCTAATATGTAACATATTCACTATATTTTAATTCTAGCACCACTCTGTCTTTGTATATTAATCATAAAACCACATAATAATATTTCTAATTCATTTTTTGGACTTCTCTTTGAGATCACTTCTAATATGTAACATATTCACTATATTTTAATTCTAGCACCACTCTGTCTTTGTATATTAATCATAAAACCACATAATAATATTTCTAATTCATTTTTTGGACTTCTCTTTGAGATCACTTCTAATATGTAACATATTCACTATATTTTAATTCTAGCACCACTCTGTCTTTGTATATTAATCATAAAACCACATAATAATATTTCTAATTCATTTTTTGGACTTCTCTTTGAGATCACTTCTAATATGTAACATATTCACTATATTTTAATTCTAGCACCACTCTGTCTTTGTATATTAATCATAAAACCACATAATAATATTTCTAATTCATTTTTTGGACTTCTCTTTGAGATCACTTCTAATATGTAACATATTCACTATATTTTAATTCTAGCACCACTCTGTCTTTGTATATTAATCATAAAACCACATAATAATATTTCTAATTCATTTTTTGGACTTCTCTTTGAGATCACTTCTAATATGTAACATATTCACTATATTTTAATTCTAGCACCACTCTGTCTTTGTATATTAATCATAAAACCACATAATAATATTTCTAATTCATTTTTTGGACTTCTCTTTGAGATCACTTCTAATATGTAACATATTCACTATATTTTAATTCTAGCACCACTCTGTCTTTGTATATTAATCATAAAACCACATAATAATATTTCTAATTCATTTTTTGGACTTCTCTTTGAGATCACTTCTAATATGTAACATATTCACTATATTTTAATTCTAGCACCACTCTGTCTTTGTATATTAATCATAAAACCACATAATAATATTTCTAATTCATTTTTTGGACTTCTCTTTGAGATCACTTCTAATATGTAACATATTCACTATATTTTAATTCTAGCACCACTCTGTCTTTGTATATTAATCATAAAACCACATAATAATATTTCTAATTCATTTTTTGGACTTCTCTTTGAGATCACTTCTAATATGTAACATATTCACTATATTTTAATTCTAGCACCACTCTGTCTTTGTATATTAATCATAAAACCACATAATAATATTTCTAATTCATTTTTTGGACTTCTCTTTGAGATCACTTCTAATATGTAACATATTCACTATATTTTAATTCTAGCACCACTCTGTCTTTGTATATTAATCATAAAACCACATAATAATATTTCTAATTCATTTTTTGGACTTCTCTTTGAGATCACTTCTAATATGTAACATATTCACTATATTTTAATTCTAGCACCACTCTGTCTTTGTATATTAATCATAAAACCACATAATAATATTTCTAATTCATTTTTTGGACTTCTCTTTGAGATCACTTCTAATATGTAACATATTCACTATATTTTAATTCTAGCACCACTCTGTCTTTGTATATTAATCATAAAACCACATAATAATATTTCTAATTCATTTTTTGGACTTCTCTTTGAGATCACTTCTAATATGTAACATATTCACTATATTTTAATTCTAGCACCACTCTGTCTTTGTATATTAATCATAAAACCACATAATAATATTTCTAATTCATTTTTTGGACTTCTCTTTGAGATCACTTCTAATATGTAACATATTCACTATATTTTAATTCTAGCACCACTCTGTCTTTGTATATTAATCATAAAACCACATAATAATATTTCTAATTCATTTTTTGGACTTCTCTTTGAGATCACTTCTAATATGTAACATATTCACTATATTTTAATTCTAGCACCACTCTGTCTTTGTATATTAATCATAAAACCACATAATAATATTTCTAATTCATTTTTTGGACTTCTCTTTGAGATCACTTCTAATATGTAACATATTCACTATATTTTAATTCTAGCACCACTCTGTCTTTGTATATTAATCATAAAACCACATAATAATATTTCTAATTCATTTTTTGGACTTCTCTTTGAGATCACTTCTAATATGTAACATATTCACTATATTTTAATTCTAGCACCACTCTGTCTTTGTATATTAATCATAAAACCACATAATAATATTTCTAATTCATTTTTTGGACTTCTCTTTGAGATCACTTCTAATATGTAACATATTCACTATATTTTAATTCTAGCACCACTCTGTCTTTGTATATTAATCATAAAACCACATAATAATATTTCTAATTCATTTTTTGGACTTCTCTTTGAGATCACTTCTAATATGTAACATATTCACTATATTTTAATTCTAGCACCACTCTGTCTTTGTATATTAATCATAAAACCACATAATAATATTTCTAATTCATTTTTTGGACTTCTCTTTGAGATCACTTCTAATATGTAACATATTCACTATATTTTAATTCTAGCACCACTCTGTCTTTGTATATTAATCATAAAACCACATAATAATATTTCTAATTCATTTTTTGGACTTCTCTTTGAGATCACTTCTAATATGTAACATATTCACTATATTTTAATTCTAGCACCACTCTGTCTTTGTATATTAATCATAAAACCACATAATAATATTTCTAATTCATTTTTTGGACTTCTCTTTGAGATCACTTCTAATATGTAACATATTCACTATATTTTAATTCTAGCACCACTCTGTCTTTGTATATTAATCATAAAACCACATAATAATATTTCTAATTCATTTTTTGGACTTCTCTTTGAGATCACTTCTAATATGTAACATATTCACTATATTTTAATTCTAGCACCACTCTGTCTTTGTATATTAATCATAAAACCACATAATAATATTTCTAATTCATTTTTTGGACTTCTCTTTGAGATCACTTCTAATATGTAACATATTCACTATATTTTAATTCTAGCACCACTCTGTCTTTGTATATTAATCATAAAACCACATAATAATATTTCTAATTCATTTTTTGGACTTCTCTTTGAGATCACTTCTAATATGTAACATATTCACTATATTTTAATTCTAGCACCACTCTGTCTTTGTATATTAATCATAAAACCACATAATAATATTTCTAATTCATTTTTTGGACTTCTCTTTGAGATCACTTCTAATATGTAACATATTCACTATATTTTAATTCTAGCACCACTCTGTCTTTGTATATTAATCATAAAACCACATAATAATATTTCTAATTCATTTTTTGGACTTCTCTTTGAGATCACTTCTAATATGTAACATATTCACTATATTTTAATTCTAGCACCACTCTGTCTTTGTATATTAATCATAAAACCACATAATAATATTTCTAATTCATTTTTTGGACTTCTCTTTGAGATCACTTCTAATATGTAACATATTCACTATATTTTAATTCTAGCACCACTCTGTCTTTGTATATTAATCATAAAACCACATAATAATATTTCTAATTCATTTTTTGGACTTCTCTTTGAGATCACTTCTAATATGTAACATATTCACTATATTTTAATTCTAGCACCACTCTGTCTTTGTATATTAATCATAAAACCACATAATAATATTTCTAATTCATTTTTTGGACTTCTCTTTGAGATCACTTCTAATATGTAACATATTCACTATATTTTAATTCTAGCACCACTCTGTCTTTGTATATTAATCATAAAACCACATAATAATATTTCTAATTCATTTTTTGGACTTCTCTTTGAGATCACTTCTAATATGTAACATATTCACTATATTTTAATTCTAGCACCACTCTGTCTTTGTATATTAATCATAAAACCACATAATAATATTTCTAATTCATTTTTTGGACTTCTCTTTGAGATCACTTCTAATATGTAACATATTCACTATATTTTAATTCTAGCACCACTCTGTCTTTGTATATTAATCATAAAACCACATAATAATATTTCTAATTCATTTTTTGGACTTCTCTTTGAGATCACTTCTAATATGTAACATATTCACTATATTTTAATTCTAGCACCACTCTGTCTTTGTATATTAATCATAAAACCACATAATAATATTTCTAATTCATTTTTTGGACTTCTCTTTGAGATCACTTCTAATATGTAACATATTCACTATATTTTAATTCTAGCACCACTCTGTCTTTGTATATTAATCATAAAACCACATAATAATATTTCTAATTCATTTTTTGGACTTCTCTTTGAGATCACTTCTAATATGTAACATATTCACTATATTTTAATTCTAGCACCACTCTGTCTTTGTATATTAATCATAAAACCACATAATAATATTTCTAATTCATTTTTTGGACTTCTCTTTGAGATCACTTCTAATATGTAACATATTCACTATATTTTAATTCTAGCACCACTCTGTCTTTGTATATTAATCATAAAACCACATAATAATATTTCTAATTCATTTTTTGGACTTCTCTTTGAGATCACTTCTAATATGTAACATATTCACTATATTTTAATTCTAGCACCACTCTGTCTTTGTATATTAATCATAAAACCACATAATAATATTTCTAATTCATTTTTTGGACTTCTCTTTGAGATCACTTCTAATATGTAACATATTCACTATATTTTAATTCTAGCACCACTCTGTCTTTGTATATTAATCATAAAACCACATAATAATATTTCTAATTCATTTTTTGGACTTCTCTTTGAGATCACTTCTAATATGTAACATATTCACTATATTTTAATTCTAGCACCACTCTGTCTTTGTATATTAATCATAAAACCACATAATAATATTTCTAATTCATTTTTTGGACTTCTCTTTGAGATCACTTCTAATATGTAACATATTCACTATATTTTAATTCTAGCACCACTCTGTCTTTGTATATTAATCATAAAACCACATAATAATATTTCTAATTCATTTTTTGGACTTCTCTTTGAGATCACTTCTAATATGTAACATATTCACTATATTTTAATTCTAGCACCACTCTGTCTTTGTATATTAATCATAAAACCACATAATAATATTTCTAATTCATTTTTTGGACTTCTCTTTGAGATCACTTCTAATATGTAACATATTCACTATATTTTAATTCTAGCACCACTCTGTCTTTGTATATTAATCATAAAACCACATAATAATATTTCTAATTCATTTTTTGGACTTCTCTTTGAGATCACTTCTAATATGTAACATATTCACTATATTTTAATTCTAGCACCACTCTGTCTTTGTATATTAATCATAAAACCACATAATAATATTTCTAATTCATTTTTTGGACTTCTCTTTGAGATCACTTCTAATATGTAACATATTCACTATATTTTAATTCTAGCACCACTCTGTCTTTGTATATTAATCATAAAACCACATAATAATATTTCTAATTCATTTTTTGGACTTCTCTTTGAGATCACTTCTAATATGTAACATATTCACTATATTTTAATTCTAGCACCACTCTGTCTTTGTATATTAATCATAAAACCACATAATAATATTTCTAATTCATTTTTTGGACTTCTCTTTGAGATCACTTCTAATATGTAACATATTCACTATATTTTAATTCTAGCACCACTCTGTCTTTGTATATTAATCATAAAACCACATAATAATATTTCTAATTCATTTTTTGGACTTCTCTTTGAGATCACTTCTAATATGTAACATATTCACTATATTTTAATTCTAGCACCACTCTGTCTTTGTATATTAATCATAAAACCACATAATAATATTTCTAATTCATTTTTTGGACTTCTCTTTGAGATCACTTCTAATATGTAACATATTCACTATATTTTAATTCTAGCACCACTCTGTCTTTGTATATTAATCATAAAACCACATAATAATATTTCTAATTCATTTTTTGGACTTCTCTTTGAGATCACTTCTAATATGTAACATATTCACTATATTTTAATTCTAGCACCACTCTGTCTTTGTATATTAATCATAAAACCACATAATAATATTTCTAATTCATTTTTTGGACTTCTCTTTGAGATCACTTCTAATATGTAACATATTCACTATATTTTAATTCTAGCACCACTCTGTCTTTGTATATTAATCATAAAACCACATAATAATATTTCTAATTCATTTTTTGGACTTCTCTTTGAGATCACTTCTAATATGTAACATATTCACTATATTTTAATTCTAGCACCACTCTGTCTTTGTATATTAATCATAAAACCACATAATAATATTTCTAATTCATTTTTTGGACTTCTCTTTGAGATCACTTCTAATATGTAACATATTCACTATATTTTAATTCTAGCACCACTCTGTCTTTGTATATTAATCATAAAACCACATAATAATATTTCTAATTCATTTTTTGGACTTCTCTTTGAGATCACTTCTAATATGTAACATATTCACTATATTTTAATTCTAGCACCACTCTGTCTTTGTATATTAATCATAAAACCACATAATAATATTTCTAATTCATTTTTTGGACTTCTCTTTGAGATCACTTCTAATATGTAACATATTCACTATATTTTAATTCTAGCACCACTCTGTCTTTGTATATTAATCATAAAACCACATAATAATATTTCTAATTCATTTTTTGGACTTCTCTTTGAGATCAGCTTCTAATATGTAACATATTCACTATATTTTAATTCTAGCACCACTCTGTCTTTGTATATTAATCATAAAACCACATAATAATATTTCTAATTCATTTTTTGGACTTCTCTTTGAGATCACTTCTAATATGTAACATATTCACTATATTTTAATTCTAGCACCACTCTGTCTTTGTATATTAATCATAAAACCACATAATAATATTTCTAATTCATTTTTTGGACTTCTCTTTGAGATCACTTCTAATATGTAACATATTCACTATATTTTAATTCTAGCACCACTCTGTCTTTGTATATTAATCATAAAACCACATAATAATATTTCTAATTCATTTTTTGGACTTCTCTTTGAGATCACTTCTAATATGTAACATATTCACTATATTTTAATTCTAGCACCACTCTGTCTTTGTATATTAATCATAAAACCACATAATAATATTTCTAATTCATTTTTTGGACTTCTCTTTGAGATCACTTCTAATATGTAACATATTCACTATATTTTAATTCTAGCACCACTCTGTCTTTGTATATTAATCATAAAACCACATAATAATATTTCTAATTCATTTTTTGGACTTCTCTTTGAGATCACTTCTAATATGTAACATATTCACTATATTTTAATTCTAGCACCACTCTGTCTTTGTATATTAATCATAAAACCACATAATAATATTTCTAATTCATTTTTTGGACTTCTCTTTGAGATCACTTCTAATATGTAACATATTCACTATATTTTAATTCTAGCACCACTCTGTCTTTGTATATTAATCATAAAACCACATAATAATATTTCTAATTCATTTTTTGGACTTCTCTTTGAGATCACTTCTAATATGTAACATATTCACTATATTTTAATTCTAGCACCACTCTGTCTTTGTATATTAATCATAAAACCACATAATAATATTTCTAATTCATTTTTTGGACTTCTCTTTGAGATCACTTCTAATATGTAACATATTCACTATATTTTAATTCTAGCACCACTCTGTCTTTGTATATTAATCATAAAACCACATAATAATATTTCTAATTCATTTTTTGGACTTCTCTTTGAGATCACTTCTAATATGTAACATATTCACTATATTTTAATTCTAGCACCACTCTGTCTTTGTATATTAATCATAAAACCACATAATAATATTTCTAATTCATTTTTTGGACTTCTCTTTGAGATCACTTCTAATATGTAACATATTCACTATATTTTAATTCTAGCACCACTCTGTCTTTGTATATTAATCATAAAACCACATAATAATATTTCTAATTCATTTTTTGGACTTCTCTTTGAGATCACTTCTAATATGTAACATATTCACTATATTTTAATTCTAGCACCACTCTGTCTTTGTATATTAATCATAAAACCACATAATAATATTTCTAATTCATTTTTTGGACTTCTCTTTGAGATCACTTCTAATATGTAACATATTCACTATATTTTAATTCTAGCACCACTCTGTCTTTGTATATTAATCATAAAACCACATAATAATATTTCTAATTCATTTTTTGGACTTCTCTTTGAGATCACTTCTAATATGTAACATATTCACTATATTTTAATTCTAGCACCACTCTGTCTTTGTATATTAATCATAAAACCACATAATAATATTTCTAATTCATTTTTTGGACTTCTCTTTGAGATCACTTCTAATATGTAACATATTCACTATATTTTAATTCTAGCACCACTCTGTCTTTGTATATTAATCATAAAACCACATAATAATATTTCTAATTCATTTTTTGGACTTCTCTTTGAGATCACTTCTAATATGTAACATATTCACTATATTTTAATTCTAGCACCACTCTGTCTTTGTATATTAATCATAAAACCACATAATAATATTTCTAATTCATTTTTGGACTTCTCTTTGAGATCACTTCTAATATGTAACATATTCACTATATTTTAATTCTAGCACCACTCTGTCTTTGTATATTAATCATAAAACCACATAATAATATTTCTAATTCATTTTTTGGACTTCTCTTTGAGATCGACTTCTAATATGTAACATATTCACTATATTTTAATTCTAGCACCACTCTGTCTTTGTATATTAATCATAAAACCACATAATAATATTTCTAATTCATTTTTTGGACTTCTCTTTGAGATCACTTCTAATATGTAACATATTCACTATATTTTAATTCTAGCACCACTCTGTCTTTGTATATTAATCATAAAACCACATAATAATATTTCTAATTCATTTTTTGGACTTCTCTTTGAGATCACTTCTAATATGTAACATATTCACTATATTTTAATTCTAGCACCACTCTGTCTTTGTATATTAATCATAAAACCACATAATAATATTTCTAATTCATTTTTTGGACTTCTCTTTGAGATCACTTCTAATATGTAACATATTCACTATATTTTAATTCTAGCACCACTCTGTCTTTGTATATTAATCATAAAACCACATAATAATATTTCTAATTCATTTTTGGACTTCTCTTTGAGATCACTTCTAATATGTAACATATTCACTATATTTTAATTCTAGCACCACTCTGTCTTTGTATATTAATCATAAAACCACATAATAATATTCTAATTCATTTTTGGACTTCTCTTTGAGATCACTTCTAATATGTAACATATTCACTATATTTTAATTCTAGCACCACTCTGTCTTTGTATATTAATCATAAAACCACATAATATATTTCTAATTCATTTTTGGACTTCTCTTTGAGATCACTTCTAATATGTAACATATTCACTATATTTTAATTCTAGCACCACTCTGTCTTTGTATATTAATCATAAAACCACATAATAATATTTCTAATTCATTTTTTGGACTTCTCTTTGAGATCACTTCTAATATGTAACATATTCACTATATTTTAATTCTAGCACCACTCTGTCTTTGTATATTAATCATAAAACCACATAATAATATTTCTAATTCATTTTTTGGACTTCTCTTTGAGATCACTTCTAATATGTAACATATTCACTATATTTTAATTCTAGCACCACTCTGTCTTTGTATATTAATCATAAAACCACATAATAATATTTCTAATTCATTTTTTGGACTTCTCTTTGAGATCACTTCTAATATGTAACATATTCACTATATTTTAATTCTAGCACCACTCTGTCTTTGTATATTAATCATAAAACCACATAATAATATTTCTAATTCATTTTTGGACTTCTCTTTGAGATCACTTCTAATATGTAACATATTCACTATATTTTAATTCTAGCACCACTCTGTCTTTGTATATTAATCATAAAACCACATAATAATATTTCTAATTCATTTTTTGGACTTCTCTTTGAGATCACTTCTAATATGTAACATATTCACTATATTTTAATTCTAGCACCACTCTGTCTTTGTATATTAATCATAAAACCACATAATAATATTTCTAATTCATTTTTTGGACTTCTCTTTGAGATCACTTCTAATATGTAACATATTCACTATATTTAATTCTAGCACCACTCTGTCTTTGTATATTAATCATAAAACCACATAATAATATTTCTAATTCATTTTTTGGACTTCTCTTTGAGATCACTTCTAATATGTAACATATTCACTATATTTTAATTCTAGCACCACTCTGTCTTTGTATATTAATCATAAAACCACATAATAATATTTCTAATTCATTTTTTGGACTTCTCTTTGAGATCACTTCTAATATGTAACATATTCACTATTTTAATTCTAGCACCACTCTGTCTTTGTATATTAATCATAAAACCACATAATAATATTTCTAATTCATTTTTTGGACTTCTCTTTGAGATCACTTCTAATATGTAACATATTCACTATATTTTAATTCTAGCACCACTCTGTCTTTGTATATTAATCATAAACCACATAATAATATTTCTAATTCATTTTTTGGACTTCTCTTTGAGATCACTTCTAATATGTAACATATTCACTATATTTTAATTCTAGCACCACTCTGTCTTTGTATATTAATCATAAAACCACATAATAATATTTCTAATTCATTTTTTGGACTTCTCTTTGAGATCACTTCTAATATGTAACATATTCACTATATTTTAATTCTAGCACCACTCTGTCTTTGTATATTAATCATAAAACCACATAATAAATATTTCTAATTCATTTTTTGGACTTCTCTTTGAGATCACTTCTAATATGTAACATATTCACTATATTTTAATTCTAGCACCACTCTGTCTTTGTATATTAATCATAAAACCACATAATAATATTTCTAATTCATTTTTTGGACTTCTCTTTGAGATCACTTCTAATATGTAACATATTCACTATATTTTAATTCTAGCACCACTCTGTCTTTGTATATTAATCATAAAACCACATAATAATATTTCTAATT
>NGBS01000729.1:0-15240 GCA_002245135.1 Proteromonas lacertae
ATCTGATACATAGGGAGTTTTTATTTCAATATATAAAAATTCATTATCCTAGTAAAATAAATATTGTTTACATATATACTTGGGTAATGCTAAACCTTGGTTGAACAGGCATTTTATTTTGAAAAATGTCAAATTGGGTTTATGAAAAATATATTTCATTAACCAAATAATTTAAAAATGAATAATTCATCAACGATAATCGAACCACCCAAAAATCAAGCTCTTTTAGAAAATTACTAATACTGTAGATGTTGTAATAAAAAATGGATTTGAATTCGAAAATCTGTTGAAAAGAAGAGTACAGCAAATATATATGTAATGTAATAGCAAATTAACAATCCAGAATATTTATTTTTATACGATGGTGAAGGTAGTTCTTATTACAAATATTTACTTGATATAAAATCTGGTAGATTGTCTTTACAATCTAATCAAACTTCGCAGAATATTATTAAACCACCAACAGGACTTATTTTACTAACAACTGATGATATGATGCATTTTAGAAAACTGTTGAAAGAGAATGATGGATCAAAGAATTTTATAACAAATACTAGAAATTGGATATTAGAACGAGAAGAACAATCATCAGTATGTATTGCACTAGAGATGCGCACACATATATTATCATCAATCTCATTTAATAAAAGATTATATACTATTTTTTTAATCAATGATTCTATGGTTTATTCATTCAACAAACATTCCACAAACACTCTAACTAACACAACTGTAACGCCTGATGCAGTTATTGAACATATATATATTAGCGAAGCGTTATTACCACAACTTCCAATAATATTTCATTGTGCCTATTATACAGCTACAACAACTGAAGAAAAGAATAAAATTGAAATGATATTAGATATATGGTTAAAGAAGGAAATGTATATATTTTTATAATAATATTATGTTATTATGTTGTTAGAATAGATAATGAGTTATATAAATCGATTAGATTCATAATGTTGTCTTCTGAAACACCAATCATGCCTGGTGATCCCAATTTTAACACAAAAATCCGAATGAGAGAAATAAGAATAATAGTGTGAAATTGGAAGACGAAAAAGCCAATAACACCGTTGTTTATAGTGGTTCAGACCCTGTGCCTGATGATTATACTCCTATTCCTAAAGTTGGTGAAATGGCAAATATGTTGAATGAATATATGAAGAATGATCATTCAAAATATAAGCCAATAAACCATGCTCTGCATGTACCTAATATATCATATGATAAGAGATGAAATGGATAAAAAGAAAAAGAATTTTATAGGAGATATGAGAAGTTGAAAGAAGGTAGTTCAAATTCCTATTAATTTATGTTATTTATTTCTGATTTGTATTATTTGTTGCAAATGAATTTTATTGTATGTGATAATAGTGTTTACTATGAAAGGACTGATTAGTCATTTTTCAACTCAAATCTTTTCAAAAGATATAACACAAGTTTAACTTAAGATACAAGACAATTTTCAACATTAACATGATTTACTAATGACGCAGCCTTCAGTTAACATGGATTTAATATATTTAACACTGAGAAAACTGCAAATTCCTGAATTAAGGCCAGACGCACTGCATTGTATCAATATATCTATTTAATTACTCAGATTTGTCAGTGAAATCAAAAAATATACCTCAAATTGGTATTCTACTCTATTTTTCCACAGGGGTGGTAGTAGCTTTAATTCATGAGTTAATTTCTGCTTACCCTTATTTGTCACTCAATGATATACAACCAAGCATAGCATTAAGATTATGTGAGTCAATGTGTCTGTTAGATTGTATAGCAGCAGATAAAAATACAAATTTATTATTTATTGAAAGTATATATAATGTATATTACTATTTAGATAATCTTCTATTATACCTAATACCATTTATGAAAACTGAATCTCAATCTGTTTCATTTAAGTGTTTGAGGTTGATGAGTCTATCGATAGTAGCTTCATTAGTCAAAATAATCCAATGCAGACACAGTAATATATCTACTGCAAACGGAAATAATGTCAGTAATACTACATATTCTAAAGATAGATAAAGAATTATCACAAACAGTATAAAAAATATACAAAGACTTATAATATTAATAGATTGGCGTATTTATTCTACAGAAAATACTGTCAGAACCAATTAGGGATTGGCATATATATGTGAAACAGAAAAGAGATTTAACACATTCTTCAATACAATAGATAATACACTATTGGATATTGAAATTACTACTTGTTATACATTAAGACTAATTAGGCATGTTATACAATTATATAGTATTGCTACAAGTAATGAAGTGTATTATTATTATATTATCTATACTTATAGAGCAAAGAAAGTGATTAAAAAAGATTGTAAATCTTTTGTGAATAATAACATACTTGATTTAATTTATTCAGATCCAACTACAATTAAAGAATATGAAAATTTAAACACGCTATTGAATTCTGAATAAATTAGATTGAATATGTGTACTTTTCCTGTACAGTTATATTAGAATATTAGTATTATGTTAGTTAATGACTATTATTGTAAGTGATTGTTTGTGTGTTTTGGTGTTTTAATAACGAAATTTTTTAAAATTTAAATTTTTAATCGTTTCAAAATATGAGTGATTATGATTCTGATGTAGATATCAGTGAATTGACGGTTAGAAGAAGTATAAAACGCCTAAGCTTATCATTAAATTAGAGAAGAGCAATTATGGTTCATAGAGGAAAGCAATTAGTGAAAAAAACGATGTGAACAGGAAGAAAAAGCACATGAATTGGGATATACATCAGTTAGTAGTTATGTTCGTATATTGTTATTGATTAATGACAATAATAGATGCGATGAGTTTGGATAGATGTAATGTATGTGGACTAATAAAATGTGTATGTCCCAAACGTTTGACGTGGAATGCTATAAATATACAGATCAATCAGAAAAAGAGTATTCATAAATCACTCATAAATTCACTAGACAGGAGTATATATATAATGACTTTGCTGAAGCAAGGAGAAAATATGAAGATAAACTTTATTTTTGTGAAAAGGACAAAGTTTCTTTACTAAAAGAGATAGAAAAGATGTTTAAAGAACAGCAAGAAATGACTAAAGAGGATTATAATCAGAGTTTGTATAAATTATCATCAGATCCAGTATTTTATTTTATTTTATGTATTCTATAACTAGTCATCAACCAATGCCAAAAACAGCAATGTCTCTGTTGAATATTACATTTGAAGCAATTACTGAACAGTATAATATAATTTAATTATTAATAATAACAATGAATATAGAAATGAATTAGAATATCACGAATTAGTCAAACAAATGAATGAAACATACACAATAGAGGTAAATCAAATAGTAACTGAAAGAGATAAAGCTTTAAAAGAAGAAGCTACAAGAATAAGATATGCTGAAGGATATAGTAAAGAATTAAAATCTCAAATAGAAAAATATAAGCAATTACACAATTCAAAGAATAAACAGATTGTGAAAAAAGAATATCAATAGATAGTCAGAGAGATTTATCTGATATAATAGGAAATGATGAATTATCGTATATTATTGATTTAGCTTATGAAGACTTGACTTATTATAATATTCCTGGTTTAGCTAAATATATCGAATCAAATTATTTATGTGAAAGTTTATTATTGTGTAAGAATAATGTGAATGTATTTGATGTTGCTGAAATTATATCTTCAGTAAAATCAAATCAAATTATGAGAGAATTACAATGTTGTTTTAATGGTTTGACTGATAGTATAGCAACATATTTTGAAGTATAATAATTATATTCTAAATAAATAGTATTTATTTAATTCAAATCTTTCTATTATTGATTTAACATCCAATGAACTTGGTGACGAAACGTGTAAAGTGTTTAGCAAATGGTTGAAAAGAACTGATTGCTCATTAGTTACGTTGACTTTAAATGTCAATAAAATTACTGATATTGGTTTACAGTATTTAATAGAAGGAATAAAAACAAATCATTGTTTAAGAGAATTTTCAGTTGGACATAATAATTTTACTGGTAAATCTGTTAATATGATTTGTGATTTAATTAGATCTACTAAGTATTTGTATTATATCGATATTTCATGGAATAATTATAGTAAAAAAGATGTTGAAGATATTGTTAGATGTATATTATTATTATTATTATTATTATTATTGGAATAGCTTTGTACTATAATGACAGTATTAACTACATTCGAATAACTGGAAATGATTTCAATCGTGATGTTATTTCTTCTTGTGAAAAACTAAGTTATAAAAAGAGAACTAGTAATATTAGTTTTAAATTAGAAGCTAAAATACCAGAAACCCATAGAAGTAGTGAATTATCTTATAATTAAAGATTAGTATAAATTAACATAATTATATATTAAAATATAATAAATTATATTAATATCGACATTTTGGACATAATCTTCTCATAATATCTCTCTCATGAACACTTCCTTTTCTAATTGCTAGAAAATTAACACAAAACTTATCATCAGGCATTGTCATATATTTTAAAAAGATCTGACTTACATAAATAACACTACTATATTCAATATATACATTATATCCACCATCTACAAGAATGTTGTATATATCTTCTATATCAAGAGTTGGATCAGCAGTTCTCCATGCACTATGATATTCAAAATAGAGATATTTTATTTTTCTATCTTTAATTAGTTGTCTACTATTTTTTTTTTTTGTTTTTTTAGTATTTTTTTCGATTGAATCTTCATGTCAAGAGATGTAATTCGATTTTATAGTCTTATTGGCTCAAGAAGACATAATCATATAGTATTATATCGTAATTCTTTTCAAATTCCTGCTAATTAAGGAGATATATAGAATTTTTAAAAAATACCACTAGCTGAATATAAAAAAGCATTAAATATTACTTAATTACTTCCAATCTATAAAAATATTATATATAAAAAATACCTTCTTCTGAAGTAACAGATTTATTTAACAAAAGTGTTAGTGAATTCTTTAAATTGGACTATTTTTCAGTTCACATAATAGGATATGATTCTATGCACACACTTAACAATTCCTTATCAATATTTTATGAAGATTTAATTATTACATTACATAAGTATTATATAGAAGAGAATTTTAGATATATTTATTCTGTTACTTCAGATATATATAAAGAAATGAACGTAAGAAATATTAGAATATATACAACTATTCAACAAAATTACATACTCCGCAACATATTTCCAATTTTATTATACCATAAAACACTTCTTATTAATTTTATAAATAAAGAAGATGAGATAATAATAAGATCGTTGTTTAATGCCATTGATATTATAAACCAAGTGTTATCTTACAACTATAGCAACTGTAATTTAGAAAAGACTGAAGACTTATTAATAGAGAATTTGATCAACTTGGAATGTTACTATAAAATGACTCCTCCATCTCACTCGTTAATCCATTTAATACAGTACTTAAAGGAGAATGGTAGTTTAAACCATCTCTCTATTACAATTTTCGAAAGATCGTATAAAGTAGTGAAGTTTATCACAAAGTCAAACAAGTTACAGAAAAAATCTATGCTAAACACTCTAACTATCAATCGAGTGCAAAAGAATTATATAATAGTGTTGTGAGCCGTTGAGCTAAATGCGTCGTTGAGCGTTAAGAAGACTTTTTTCAATTCTAAAATGATAGTGTGTGGTTTGATGGCGAGTTATATGCAAATATAATCTTACTTTGTCTTATAAGCTACATCTGCGATATATATTTTTTTGAACTTTATCCCAACATATTGAAAACAATTATAATTTTATTTTTAATTTTTTTGCTTCAATCACTACTAGAGTTAAAAATACATTAGTTTAAGTAATTAAATCACACATATTTAGATGTTAAGACACTTAAAAACGAAAAAATAAAAAATCAATTCAAGCCTCATTCAAGCCTGTTTTTTCAAAATAAATTTTAAGCAGGTAAATGCAATAAGTAGGTATTCCTTTTCTATTTAAAACCTTTATCCCGATGTCTACTATTGTTATAAGCTTTTAAAATAATATTGAATTGAAAAAAGTCTTCTTAACGCTCAACGGCGCATTTAGCTCAAGGCTCACAACAAATAGTATTAATTATAGAAAAAAATATTGCATATTTTATTATATTGATGAGATAATAATTTATCTTTTTGGAATTGTTTCCTCCATAATGGATAGTAAAATATTAGTAAAGAATATCTTCGTTTCAGATTATATACCACTTTCTGAAAGTATTGAATAAATACAAACTGAGTTAAAATTAATATGTTTTTTGGGTTTTATAAATAAGAAATAGAGTAATCTAAACAAGAATTAGAGAAAAGAATTTTTAAGATAATCAAACAGATATTCAAGCCTGATAAAAGATGACAATACATGTATTTTATGTGTATTTATTGTCTTTTTATTTTTTTATTTTTTATGTTTTCTTAATATATATTCTAATAATTGTATATTTGTGTTGAAATTTGAAATTTGTTTTGGAATATAGTCAATAATATACCAATATTTGTATTGCAATACTAATATTTGAAAAGAAGATGTTACATTCGATACAGAATTTGTTCTTTAAGCTTTAATGCAATTTATTAGAACAATAATAGTAAATATAAATAATGTAAGCACAGTTTTGCTGAAGTATTAAATCTTCATTTTAATATAAAGGAGTATAAGTCTTAAAAACTCACAATATGTAATATTAGTCTTGTTATAAGCAATGAGGTAGTTAATATCATTTGCTATATACAAATAGAGATAATGGTCTAAAGGTCGATAGATTGTTATTAGAAAATAGTTTTTATAATAAAATTGCTTTATATATGTATTAGTTGAGTGCTCTATATAAGTAGAATGAATATATAACTCTAATTAAAAAATGCAAAAAATAGTTCTTTTTGTTTTAATGCTTATTTGAAACTAGAACACTGTTCTAGTATGTTTTAAAAATTTCAGCTTCTAACCGGTTAATGATCTGAGCCTTGTATACTAATCATATCCTTCTGTGTCTATTTTCATAAAGTATATATCGTCAATATTTGATTTCTTCATAAAATCACTCAAAGTGCTTGTATTTGTGTATTGATAGAGGTAATAACCATCATATGAAGGTGATTCAAATGAATGTTTGGTATATCTTGAGTTTTAAGATAGAGCGCGTTGTAAACAGGATCAAATGGCTCAAATGTATATATATTTGCTTTATTATTTACACTATTCACAAATAATGAAAATTGACCAAGATTTGAACCAACATCAACCAGTTCTGTGGAATTTAAGATTCATAATCATAATGCATTATAACATCAACAAATTTATATAATATTGAAAAGCCAAATCCACATCCTGCATATTCCTCCTTCATAAGACTTTTAAATAATGATATTGACAAATTTGGATCAAATTCACTATTAGTAAATCGAAAATACAAACATATAAAAACGAATAAGCATATAAAATTCATTTTAAAAAATAATTGTTTGGAAATGTTGGTAAACCAATTATATAAACATTTCAAAAAAACTAAGAACAAACACAATATAAACAATTCATTCACATAAATTAGCAACAGAATCAATGTAATATTCTGGAATTATACGATTAGAAGATGAAAATAGAGTATTTTTCGAAGTAATTCCTGTTAAAGTAAGCAGAGTAGATACACCAGAATTAATTCCAAATTTTATATCTGTATCTAATCTATCTCCAACCATTATAGTTGTTTCAGGATTCAAATTATATTCTTTCAAAATTATATCCATCATATATCTACTAGGTTTTCCCATAACAACATCTGCTTCATGTTCACTTGCTGATTCAATACATTTTAATAAAGCTCCACTACCAGGTGATAAAAACTTGTCTGAATTCTTATAAAAACCAGTTCTATATGTTTAAATCAAGAATAAATACAGTGATAATCCTATTAATTTAGTATCTTTCTTTCTCAAATAATTTAATGATTTTGTTAATTTATAGTAATTAAAATATTCATCAACTCCTACAATTACAGTTTTTATATTTTCATTTAATTCTAATTCTGAAAACTCTCCTAATTTTGTATTATCTTCATAACCATATGTTTTTATTCCTACATCTTTTAGTTCATCATGCACTCCTTTATCTCCTACGACATATGCATCATACATCCAATTGATTTGTTTCAAGAAAATTGCTCCTGCAAAACCAGATCTATATTTTAGTATAAGATAATATTCTATGGATACGTTACTATTGAATCAATATTTGTCTCAATTCCACACTTCTTAAGTTTATTAACTACATCTGCTCTTGACTTTTTTGAATTATTTGTCTATTAATACTGTATTTTTCATTATATACAACAAAAAACAGTTTTTTATTCATATTTTGCAATTTATGAATAGATTCAGCCACTCCTTCAATTGGATTATTACCTAACCACAAAACACCATCACAGTCAAACAAAAATGTTTGAAATTTGGAAAGAGCTTCCTTGTTAAACAACTTTGTTATTCTATTCTATCAATAAAATTCATCTAATACCATCAAATTTGCAAGAATATTCTTTTTTTAAAACTTGGCTTGAGTGTCGATTATCTTTTTCTTCAAAATTCTTTTTTATGGTATAGAATCATGGAATATTATAAATAGTCTTCATCAATTAAAAAGTTTTCTGCTGAATTAATATCTAAATACGATGCTTTTCTCTTTGATTGTGATGGAGTTATTTGGAGAGGAGCATCCATTATACCTGGTGTTCCAGATGCTGTAAACAAATTGACTGAGATGGGTAAAATGGTTATTTTTGTTGTATTGATTATTGATAATTATGTTTTCAAAAATAGACAAACAATTCAACAAGTACAAGAGAAAACTTCTTGCAAAAACTAAAAGGTTTTGGAATTAATGCAACAGTCGACAATATAGTTGGGTATAACTTTCAATAATATAATAATAGTTCTGCTTATGCAACTGCGTTGTACTTAAAAATGAATGATATGTTGAATGATACATATGTAGTTGGAGAAAAAGGTTTATGTGATGAATTATCAAGTGTTGGAATAAAATGTTCTGGATTAGAAGATAATCATCCAAGTGATAATTATTTAGATATAAATCTAAGTGAAACAATTAAAAATGTAGTCGTAGGATTAGATTTTAGTTTCAACTTTAGAAAACTCTCAAAAGCGATGATTTATATTAATCATAAGAAATGTAATTATATAGCTACAAATACTGATGCAACTTTCCCATTAGCTCCAAATCTATTGGTTCCTGGAGCTGGAGCAATCGTAAAGAGTGTAAGTTGTGGAGTAGGACATGAACCTGATGTGTTAATAGGAAAGCCAAGTAAATATATGATGGACATAATTTTAAAACAATATAATCTAAATCCAAGAAAGACAATGATGGTTGGAGATAGATTAGAGACAGACATTAATTTTGGAAATGATGTATATTGTTATATATTATATGTATTATAGAATGGATTAGATACTTTATTAACTTTGACTGGAGTAACACCAATTGAGAAAATGAATTCACCAGATAATAAGATTATTCCAACTTATTATATAGATTCATTAGCGAATATTTTTTCTTCATAATTATATTATTATAAGAACAACAAGATAATATATAAATTATTATTAATTATTTCAATTATTAATTTTTGGTTATATATATTTCAGAATCTGGGTGTACTTCTGTAATATGCTTATTCCATAAATACTTTAACAACTGAGAAGAGTAAATTAAATAAAGGAATGAAAAAAAAGAATTATAAAAAATGATATTGTCATATTCAGTTCATTTGCCAATTCACTATATGATTTTGCTAATGTAGTTTGTACAACTTCTAAAGAATACGCTTGTGCATCTGTAATCAATTTCTTTGAAGTTTTTTCAGCTTCAGCTAAAATAATAGAAATATTCTTTAACGCAGTTTCTATAAAATTAAAATATTAAAAATAAATACGTTGAATAATAGTAATTTCTGATTCAACTAATGTAACATTACGTTCGTACAAGGTAGTAAGTGCCTTTTGTTCAGTTACTACTTTATTCTCAACAATAGTATCAAATGAAGTTGGGATTATTTGTCTTAACATTTGAAATTCATCTAATGCAAAACCATTCTCTAAAAACATCGCTTTTAAATCTGTTTCCATTGTTTGTGCTATATCTGCTCTTTTCTGGAAATATTCCATAACTGTGTATTTTACAGCATCAGCTGCAATTATTGAAACAACAGACGGTAATAAAAAATCCTTATATGATTTATAAAAATTTCTATACACATACATCACATTCTCTTTTATAATATGGAACATTATTGCTATATCAATATCTATTTCTTGACCTTCTTTTGTCCAAGCATGTATTGGTTTACCATAATCACTTAATCTTGAAGTATCTGCTGTTATGTACATTATTGTTGTTGGATATGTTATTATATCCGTCCAAGGAGCAGCAAAATATACTCCATTAGAATAAGGTCCTGAAGCTCTGTGAGTAGCTTTATTTACAAATATACCTACCTCCAAAGTTCCAACCACAGTAATACCACACATTAGCATAATAAACACAATAAGTATAATAATAATAAACAAAGCAAGTAAACACCAAAGATAACTCTTCTTTATATGTCCCGTATTTACATTAGATCCTTTACCACACCTTCCACATATAGAATCTGTACAATCTTCTATTCTATCTAAAAACTCATCCATTGATGAAAGAAACAATATTTATAAAATCTGGTGTATGAAAATAAAACCCCTCAAAATATTTTTTCAAATACCGCCAAAATAAAAAACATGGAATGTGTGATACCTGCTGTTAATTTAAAGATTTTTTGCTCAGCAGTTCAATGTATTTCTAAAGTATAATCGTATCATATATTTTTTAAAGATTGGTAAAGAAGTAATTATGGAATTTAATTCAGATAGAGTTTATTTTCGAACTTTGAATGACAGCCATCAAGCATTTATTACTTTTGAATTTAAATCATCGTTTTTCACTAAATATATGTATTTTGTTAATTATTTCAATTATGTGTAGATTAAATGATTCGACTACTCCCCTATTATTAAAAATATCAGTTCATTGTCTTAGTTTACCATTTAGAAATATCAAAAATGTAACACAAGTGTTAATGAAAACATATGAACAAAATGGTGATGCATTGTTATTATTTCAATTAAATTGTGTGAATGGATTAATTAAGCGACACATATTCAATTATGCAGACTGTACACCTCATTTACCAGATTATGATCCAAATTCAGTTAGAAACCTTATAGTATGTTCTCCAAATCAAATATTACAATTATTAACCAATATTCATGACACAGAAGAAGTGAATATAGAGTATACAGGTGATACATTGAAGATTGGTAGTTTTTATGGAAGATTAGATTCTATACAAGGTATTTTTTATAAACAATATATCTCTATTATACATTAGTTCGAAATGTATTACAAGGTTCTGTATCTTTCAACACTTCAGAGTTTCACACTTGCAATATTTTAGTAGATGGTTCATTTACACTATCAGTGAAGGAATTCAAAACAATATTAACTTGTTGTGATACTTTATTCCCACAAATTGAAAATATTCATCTCTATTTTGATAAAGGTGGCATTCCATTGTTAATATCTACTAATTCTGTTGATAATAATACCTCTTCCTCTACATCATCGAATAATGACTCTTCTAATAAATCATTTATATTTCATGCTTTGATTGCTACATGTGATATTACTGATATAGAGAATAATGATATGGTAGAATCACAAGGAGCTGAATTTGAATTATCACAGAATAATTCCCAACCAATACCACCTCCACCAATTGTAGCTAAAGATAAATCCAATAATGTCCAAAAACAGAAAAATAACATAAGAAACATAGTTTCATCAGATGCTGATACTGATACTGAATCTAATAGTGAAAATGAAGTTCTTGTATTGCCAAAGAAAAGAAAAACAAATGTATTTGAAATGGATAGTGATGATGATTAATAATTCACGCCTATTTATAAAATTTATACACTTTATAGTATTATTTTTTAATTATTTGTTGAATTTATATAGTTATTAATCCAATAATCACAATACAAAACAATAACGTATTTTGTTGTATTAATGTTTTTTTCTTCATTTAGGTTTTTAAAGCAGTGTCCAAATAAATTAGTATTGATTTATATTATATTATAGAATTTTCTTTGCATTCAAGCAAAATTTATAACTACAAACACTAGTTCTATTAATTCCCTTCATTTTTCATGTTCTAGAACTCATTTATTACCTCGTTACTTTTCTGAGGAACAGCAATCACCTGTTCCATTATATAAATATCTGACAGTGTGTTTAGTTGGAAGACCAAATGTTGGTAAAAGTACTCTCTATAATCGTCTTGTTGGGAAAAGGGATGCTTTAGTACATAAGACAGCAGGTACAACAAGGGATAGGAAAGAAGGAATCGGAAAGATAGGTGATTTAAAATTCACTGTTATTGATACAGGTGGATATGAAGATCTTTGTAATAAAGATATGTACTATTTATATCATATATACAATATAGAATAAAAACAAAACTCAATGAACAAATAGATATAGGAATACAATTGAGTGATGTAATATTCTTCATGATTGATGGAAGAAGTGATTTAAATCCAACTGATTATGTATTTGCAAAGTATAATATATCTATTTATATCTACACTTAATAGACATTTAAGAAAATATAAGAAAACTAAAAATATATTTGTATTATTGAATAAGACAGAAGGTTTAGTGATTAATAATAGTATTGAAGAATTATATGAAAGTAGAAAATATTCCGATATCTTTACTAGTATAGTGAAATTAGGATTTGGCTTTCCAATCCCAATATCAAGTGAGCATAGTGAAGGAATAAGTGATTTATATGATGTATTATTCCCATTAGCAAAATATACAGATGAAGAATTAAAAGAAGTGAAATTAATTAAAGAAAAATATGAGAAAGAAGCTAAAGAGAATATTCTACAAATAGCTATTATTGGAAGACCAAATGTAGGTAAAAGTACATTAATAAACAAATTAATAGAATCTGATAGAATGATAACTTCACCCATACCAGGAACAACTCGAGAAAATATTACAGTAGAACATCAAATTAAAAATAAGAAAATAATATTAGTTGATACAGCTGGTATTCATAAATCGATGAAAAGAGATCCAAAGAAGCCACTTGATTTATTATCACTTAATATGAGTTATAATGCTATTAATTTTAGTAATATTGTGGTATTAGTGATGGATGGTGATAAAGCAATGACTAGAATAGATGAATCTTTAGCAAATAAAATATATGAAGAAGGAAGAGGGTTAGTAGTTGTATTGAATAAAGGAGATTTGATTGAGGATAGGAGTGCTGCTAAGAGTCAATTGTTGGATTATACACAACAAAAATTCCCAAATGTATATTTATATATTTAATAGTTTATTATTATTTATCAATAGTTTGGAAAGATCCCATCGTTTATTATTTCAGCTAAATCTGGTTTTGGTTGATAGTATATATGAATTATGCTTGCAAGTATATGAGAATTGGAATAGAAAAATAGCAACTAGTAAATTGAATAAATGGTTGCAGTTAATAACAACACATAAACCACCACCAAAAATAGGAAATAGAGAAACAAAACTTAAGTATATTACACAAGTAGGAACAAGACCACCTTCATTTTTGTTGTTTAGCAATACTTATGATGTTAGTGATGGTTACAAAAGATTTCTTGTTTCTAAACTCAGAGAAGAGTTTGATTTTAATGGAGTTCCAGTAAGATTAAATATAAAAGTAAGTGAAAATCCATATACTAAGAATTTAAAAAGTAAAAAAGGTTAATAAGAAGATTTAATGCGATTTGTTTTAATTTATTTTTATTTTCTTTGTTCAACATAATAAACAATAAAAATAAAACATTCTAATGATTTAATTCGTTCACAAGTCTAGAAGTAACTTCTTTAAACTCAATATCATATTTATTCGTTATACCACTTAAAAAAGGTGTTGGATTTTCATTCAATATATCTTGCTTATCTAATAAATATACAATAAACAAACAATATATACAATGTTCTACTAATTTTAACAACAAATGACAACTATAAAACAATATATTTCTATCACTATATTTCAAACACATTACCAATAATGGAATTCCATGATATTGATACAATTTCACTAGATTACTAGTTTATCCACATAATCTATCAAAACTCTGGTAGAATATAATATAACTCTTTTATTATCCAATTCTAAGGCTTTTAATAAATACACTATTACTGAATCATCAGTAAAGAAATCTTCTCCTTCAAAATCCAATAATTTGCATATTCCTAATAAATACAACTTAAACATGATTATCTCTTCATTCAAATATGGTGTTATTATTTTAATTATATTATATTGCAATATTCTATCTCTAAAATCTCCTATACAATAATAATTAATGAATATAATTATACTGAAAGATATAATATTATATATTAATCCAGTGATTGACTCTATTAACAATGAATCTGCAGAAACATTGTACAAAGGTATAACTGCATCAAAAACATTCATTTTCATTAAATCATTACAAGTATTGTCTACAATAAACTAATAAATATAACATATATACAATTATTCTCTGATAATAATAACAACAACTCAGTTACAACTGTTGATAGATCTTCATCATTGAATAAATACATATCTAATAATTTATCTATCATATTTCTGAAGTAATTTCTATTTGAATAATACAGACAAATTGTAGTAAAAATTTCAATTATATGTATTTTTACTGTTAGAATTGGCAATGATAATAAGTCTATGTAATACTCATATATATTATTCTGTCTTAAATAATTATTACTTATATCTTCATTATCTACAATCTGAGATATTGAATGTAAGGAATCTGATATTACATTTTGAATTTCTGTAATTTCTTCATTGTTCATTCCTTCATTAATCTCTGTTATTTGTTTTACTAGAAATGAAAGTCTCTGTTCTATTATTGATAATCCATTGTTATTGTAAATATAATTTTGAATTGCTGCATTATTATTACTCAAATTACCTAACATAATTATCAAATTAGATTGTAACGGATATGTTTTTGTTTCATGTTGTAGTAATTGTAATATTGATGGAATGCCATTATTCTGATAGATCATTTCTCTTACATTCTCTAATTAAAATAATAA
>NGBS01001403.1:0-21627 GCA_002245135.1 Proteromonas lacertae
AGAGACTCCAAATGAGCATTGAGGATAGTCGATCCTCCTATCAAAGGAAACATGCGGAAATTGCAGAAAGGATTTGGAAGATAAGGAACATATCGACTATCTGCTTGATTTTAGATTACGACAAAGAAAAGGAAGAAGAAAGGAAAAATGTAAAGAAAAGGAAAACAATTTGATTGGTTAATTAGAATTTTACTAATTTCTTGATTTTATTTTAATTAAGTATTTTCTAAAACTTTTGAAAACTTATCATAAATTTAAAAATCAAAAAATGAATTCCGATTTGCAAGATGATATGAACATAAGTTCATTTCCTAGTTCACCAAAGGTTGCTGCTCCTCCCTCCACTCATTATTCCTCAATTAGATGAATCTAAGGTACTTACAAAAGAGAATTTTGATGACTTTATTTTTAACAACTCTCATTTTTGGGATATTATGGTGAATCATACAAGAAGTATGACAGAGATCCTTTTAAGAAATCTTATTGATGGATTAAGCTTATACAGGATAGCAAATGCAAGACAAGAGGATTTTATTGATTTCCTCGCTGCATGGAAATCAAAAATTCCTTTATCAGATTTTAAAATAGGAATTAATCCTATCGAACCATTTGCAGATGATGATGATGAAGAGGAAGAAGATGATAAAGTCATTCCTATTCCTAAAAAGAAGAAGGAATCAGCTCCAGTACCAGAAGGATCACAAAAGTGTTCTACATGCAACAAAATCCTTCCTTTGGAAACTTTGCAACAAAGCCAAACGGTGACAAAAACAAAAGTTGTGAAAGATGTCGCTTAAAAAAGAAGGAGTATTATGATAAACAAAGACAACAAAAGAAACAAAGAAATGTTAAAGAGGAAGATTCAAGTAGTGGAAAAGTAAAAGTTGAATTATGTCCTAAACCAGCTCCAAAGAAAAGAAAGATTGATGTTGTCATTCCTTCTGCAATGGATGAGGATCCTGATGATGATGAGGAAATAGATAGTGAGGAAATGGAAATATAAATTCTAATATTAATCTTTATTTTCATATTTCTTGTTGTTTTTGGAATATATATTTATATAAAAATGCCTAGATATAGAATTAATACTTTTTCATTAAAAGCAAATAATGTTGGACCTGTAGTTGCAAATTATACAGGTATATGGTAATAGATAGAGGAAATACATATCAGCTTATATGGTATATCAAATTTAATCCTCAAGTATTACAGAATATTATTATGGGTGGAGATAGATGGATTCATGTAGTACCATATCGTACTAGCCGATGTTAATGATGAACCAGAATTATGGTTTATTGGAACCGGAATGAGATCTATGCAACTTGATTTACCTGAATTAATCTTTAATCCAACTCCTAATCCTCCAATTTTGCTTCGTGGAAATCTTAATGTAAGACAAAGAAGATATTTACAGCTTCATTTATTATATGATCCTTTAGATGAAGATGATGATGATGATGATGAATAAAACAATAATTAATTTCATTTTTAATTTTCTTGTTGTTTTTGTATATTATATTCTCATAATTACAAAATGTTATCAAAAAATAATGAGACTGTCTTAGAGACAAATGTTGAGGAAATCAAGGAAAGTATAGGAATCCTCTTAGTATATGTCATCCTTTGGGTTGTAACAGAAGTCATCAAAATTGTATATTATACTTATAAAGCATATTGTCCTCCTAAAGTAATTGAAGTTGTTGAGGAAATTCAGCATAATTGGGAAGTACAAATAAAAAAGAGGATGATGAGGAAGAGGATATTATTGAAGAAAATGAGGAATTATCCTCCATAAACAAGGCATATAGAACAAGCAGTGGAAGATTACACTATCCTCCGTCAAATATTCTGATACAATTTAGAAAATGTTATAGAGTAATTTTAAATCCTAATTAATGATTTTTTCTAAGTTCCTTTTTTGGGTTCGAAAATCCTCTTTTTTCGTAAAAAGTAACGGTTTTTGTAACGAAGGAAAATCCTCCAATCATAATCGACCGTTACTATTTGAGTAAATTGCCGTTACTTTTCATTCTGAGTTTTCCTGCCATTTTTATGGTTAGAATTTTCAAATATATGGAAATCAACACTACAGAAATATTGAAATTAACAATTGCTACAGCAGATGATACTAAGTAAGATTTCCTCATTAATATATTGTAGGACTTTCACAAAGTTCTTAGGTAGTCAACCAATTTACCCCCGTGAAAAATGGAGCAATGAGGATGATGCTGTTGTGAGAGGATTATACTCTCAACTTGGTGCATTTATTAATCAACTAAATGCTAATCCTGCTGGAGTATATTTTGTATGTATTATACTTGCAATAGACTTGGAAACATTATGAAAAGGAGGAAAAGGAGGAAATGGAGGAAAAGGAGGAAAAGGAGGAAATGGAGGAAAAGGAGGAAATGGAGGAAAAGGAGGAAATGGAGGAAAAGGAGGAAAAGGAGGAAAGTGAAAAAGAGGAAAGTAAGAAAAGTCCTGAGGTATATTTGATTATTTATATATACATAGAAATGGATACTTGAAAAAGAGGAATTCCTCAAAGAACTTAAAGAAATCAGGGATGAAGATCTTGAAGAAAGTGATAAAGAGGATGAAAATAATGTAGGTCGGTATGAAGAATACATAAAGAAAAGAAAGGAAATGATATCACAAATGAATGAAAAGGAAAGAAAAGAAAGGGAGGAAACCTAAGAAAAGTTGAACAAGCAAGGGCTAATAGGAAAGAATATCTTAAAAACCATCCATTAACTATTGAACATGTTGAGCCTGATGATGATTTTGAAGATCCTCCACCAGAGCTTCCTCCAAAAGCAAAGTCAGATCCTATTAAAGAGGTGTTACAAAAAACATCAATACTGAATAAGTTTAATGTCAAAAAGATATCTAAATCCTCTCCTGAAACAATTCCTCCAAAGGATCTTAGCAAATTGAAGAAAGTCAAAGAAGTTGTAAAAGAAATTGAAAAGGAGGATATTCCTCAGATTATAGTATCAGAAAGTGATACAGATTCAGATGATGAAAAAGTAATTGTAGCAAAGAAGAGGCAAAGACCTCAGTCAGTAAAAAAGGAGGATGAAAAGAAAAAGCAGAGAAAGGTAGCTGAAATTCCTCCACCAGATCCTTCAAAGAGGTACACAGATTCAGAGTTGTTCGAGATGTTGTTGAACAAGAAGTGCAGTATTAATCAATGGTACGACAAAGGATCTTTAACAAAGTACATCAGCATCCTGTCCATCAACACCTGTAAGTACCTGAAGACAGAATTGATGAAATACAAGAAAAATCAAATGAACAAGGCTTACAAGAAATCAGCTCGAATGGATGAATTACTCAAAGAGATGCATAAGTATAAAGAGCAGTACAATTCTAAAGATATCCAGAACTTCCCTGACAAAGCATCTTACAAGAAACAGTTTATAGATTCAAAAAAGCCAAAGATGATTATGAAGATGAAATTAATGCAATACAACAGGATGTTAGCAAGGTTAAAGAAGGATTGAAGCCTATTGAAGACAGAATCAAGACATTGGAAGGTGCACATTAATTAGATGATAATGATAATTCCTCTTTATGAGATGACTTTTGTTTTTCCTCTTTTGATCTAAATACATAACTATAGTATAATAGACACTTCAAATCCTCTTCTATAACATTTTATAATATTCTAGTCTATACTATAGTCTAGTCCTCCACCCCGCCGGCATCCCCCCATCGGCCCCCCACAGGGGGGCTGGTCAGATAGACACATAAAAAATTATAATCCTCTAGTATGATACTATCATATTGGAGGAAGAATTTTTTATAATTCATCATTAGAGCTTTCAAATTTTTTCAATAATATTATGTTTAGGATAGAGGATTTTTCATTTGTCATCTTTTTTAATAAGAGGATTTTATAAAATTATATTTCCTCTTTTAAAGAGGATCTAAAAATCCTCTTTCCTCTTTCAGAGAGGATCTAAAAATCCTCTTTTAGAAGAGGATTTCATGCATTTATATTATATGTATTTAGAATAATATAAATTAATAGATAAAAGAAAGAATAGAAAAAAGTATTAATGAAGTAGAAATTAAAAGGTATTATAAAATGTAGAAGAAAATGTGTAGAAATGTAATAGAAGATTTAGTAATAAAAATATTTTATGATCAAGTGATGAAAATAACTATATCAACAATAATTTATCGATTTTTACTCATACTTTTCGAAAAGTCTCTTCAGTTAAATCAAAGTAAGTATCAAATATGTTTAAAAGATCAGTTTCTTCATTATAAACTTCTTCATATTCACTTTCACTTCCTTCTTTCCAACTCTCTAATAAACCGATATTTCGAACACCAGCATTTCGTTTTCGAGAAGGAAATATTAATTCGAATGGTCTATCATTCGAACTCATTGTATTGCTGAATAAAAAGAAAAAAAAAAAAGCAAAAATTAGGAACTGGGGGGACTCGAACCCCCAACCTCGGGATTAGAAGTCCCGCGCGCTATCCAATTGCGCCACAGATCCACACAATCAAATTTTGAATTGCCCTTTTTAAAAGGAATAATGATTAAAAAACCATTAGAAGAACTAGATGATGATATCATACAATATATTACTTTAAATAACAGAGGTTTGACCCATTTAGATTTATCAGGCCATAGTATTTTTTATTGTTTAGTATTATTAGGATTGAGGTACTTAAATAAATTGGAAAACATACCTACACTAACTAGCCTAAATATTAGTAATAATAATTTGTATTGTTTATTAATTATTGTTCTAAATTAGAGAATCACTTCACGGAATAGAAAATATACTTTATTTACAAGAACTAAATTGTTCTAATAATAATATATCATCATTAGAAGATTTAGAAACATTTCCAAACATTGTCATTAAACTATCTCTGAAAGTATAAATATTTATCATGTTTTCTAGAATAATCCTTTAATAAACAAATATTCAAAAAGCCAATATCATGAATTAATTCAGACAAAATTTCCAAATTTAAAATATTTAGATGATGAATTGTTTATCCATCAAAATTACAGTTACTCATCATTAAACACGAATCAATCACATAATAACGATAATAATTCTGTTAATGCAATTTCTTTGAAAGAATATGATGAAATGGTCAAGAAAATAGATGAATACAAATCAAAGATACAATCATTAGAAGAAATAATTAAAATTCAAGATGCTAACAGAAATAATGAGGAATATATTTTACTAAATAAATGGAGAGAAAAAGTATATCAATTGTTAATACAAACTAAATTAAATGAGAAAACAAACAACAGAGAATTTATGACTTTAAAAGATGAAAATGAAAAATTGAAGAAAGAAAAAGAAGAAATGAAAAAAGAAATAAAAAAAGCTATGAATATGTTCTACCATGGTTTTTCCGATATATATAGGCAGATTGTATAATAATTTATTTTTATTAATTTGTATAGATGATGTCATCTGATAGTATTATAACTAAATGCAATACTAAAATACATCAATTAACAGAATTCATCAATTTCAATATAAATCCTATATTTGAAAGGATATCAACTACAAATGATGGATTTAAAGATACAATAGATCATTTAGTGGAAGAAAATGAAGATTTGAAAGCTCAAATTAATCAATACCAAATAGAGCTAGATAATTTAACTCAAAAATTCAGTATAAAAGAGAAAGAATTGAACAATCAAATAGACAAAATAAACGAAATTTACAGACTAGAGAAATGTAGTTATCGAGAAACAAGTAAATCAAATGAAGAATTACAAAATAGAATATCTCAATTAGAAAGTGATAATGAAGCTTTAAAAAACAAAATAGATAGATTGAATGTAGAAAAACAATCTTTAGAATGTAAGAGAAAAGATGATGAAAAGATAATTCAAAAACTAACCAAAGAGAATAAAGATCTTATAAGAGAAGGAATGAGATTAACAAATATGTTTAAGAAGAACAACCCTAATGAACAGAATGAAGATAATAAAGATAAAGAGAATGAAGATGATGATGTTGAATCTGAAGATAGTGTAAGTTCAGATTCACTTAGTGATAGTGATAGCGATGATTATTGGTTAAATCGTAAGAAAAAAGTAAATTATAATATCAAAACAACAAAAGAAAAAGAAAAAAAGTAAAGAAAGAAAAAGCAATGAATGTTAGAAAAGACAAATATTTAAGCAGTGAAGAAGAATTGAAATTGCTTGATAAGATGGTAAAAATTATAAATAAATAATAATTAATAATTAATATGTATTTTAATGTTTTTTTGTGAATTGTTAAATTTTGACATTTACACAGTCATTAAGTGGTATTTTTCAGTTTTTTATAAAATGGGGAATAAAGAGACTAAGCAGGACGAAATAGCTTCTGAAAATCTAGTCATCAGTGAATTTACAAAAATAACTCCTCTTGAGAATAGACCATGTGGTAGTTTGTTTCTTGCTGTTCATACTAAAACGTAATAATGGTATTAGTAATATATTATAGTGGTAAATATTGTGGACTTAAGAAATACGTGAAAACAGCTTTAATCACAGAGAATAAAATAAATGTGATATTAAATGAGAGATCGATAATGATACAGCTATATCACCCATTTATAGTTAATTTGTATAGCAGTACATGTAATTATTTAGAATGCACGCATTTCAAGACGATGATTATTGTTATTTTGTCGAAGATTATTGTCCAGGAGGATCAATGTCTTATCTCATCGATCATACATCTAACGGTAAATTATCAGAATCAGAAGCACAGTTCTATATATGCTGTATATTATTTGCACTAGAATATATTCATTCAAAAGGAATTGTTCATAGAACATTAACACTTGATAATTTATTGATTGATTATACAGGTTACTGTAAATTAACAAACTTTTATTATGCATGTGAAAATGGTAAACAAGCAGTTTCAATACCAAATGATAATCCCAATGTAAATGATTGTTATATTGCACCTGAAGTAAAACAAATCAATAATCTTTCTTCATTTACTTCTGATTTCTATTCAGTTGGAGTTTGTTTGTATATATTATTAACAGGGAAAATACCAAAATCAAATCCTAAAAATGATCTTACGGTTATAAAATCAAGTTGTTCAACTGATGTGAATGATTTCTTGGAGAATATATTAGTAAGTGATCAGTATCAACGATTAGGATGCAAGTATTACTATTTTAATATTATTTAATAGTAGTGGTATAAAACAGATTCTTCAACATCCATGGATAAAGGAATATACATGTTCAAATGTGAGAAAGAAAGATCAAACACCAGCTATACATATTGATGTTTCACAAACAAGATATAATTCAGATAAAGTAGTTATTCCTTCAGTAATAACTACTTCAAAACCTAATTTAAGCGATATTTTTAAAGATTATAATTACAAAGAAACTGTAAATGTTTCTGAAGAGCAACAATTGTCTGATTTGATAAAGTCAAGTGATATTACTGCTGAGTTTTATTCAGGTGGAATTAATCAAATTTAAAAAAAATAGATTATATGTTTTGTTTAATTAATTTCTTTTTATTAAACTCACATCAACATCTTTTACATTAATAATAAATTGAGGTTTAATTTTGACTGAATCTAATAATACATACTCATCCTTTTTAAACCTCCCTACATGTTTATTACATTTAGGACAATCAATTTTATTAGCTTTTTCAATGAAGTAATTCTTAATCCTAAATCGAGGAACTATATAATACATATTATTAACCTTTGTTATTAGATTTGTATTTGCAAAAAGGATAAAACCACATTTCTTACATTTATAATTATTTGTTACTTTACTATTATTTTCATATTTTTTACACATATCACAATTGTCTATTAAGGAAGCATCATAATCAATACTTTCTCTTAAATTTTGTATATTCTGAATAAGAAAAAGATGATACTAAATAAATTAATAAAAAGAAAAATACAATTTCAAATCCAATTGATCTTTTTGCTAAAATCCATTCATAAACTAAAAGCTGTCTTTGAAATCCATCATTTACAAATATTTCATGATGTCTTGCTCTTATATATTCTACTGCTTGATATGCTCCTAAGTGTTTAGATTGCATTAAATATGATGCAACTATAGTTACACTTCTAGATTGTCCATAAAAACAATGAACTAAAATTCCTTCATCATGTTTAACAATTTTTTCTATAAATTCATTAGTTTTACAAAAATAAATAATTATAATGGTTGAATCTAAATCAAGAATGTCAATTAACAATCTATCAGCTGTCTAATTGAATTATAGAAATAATATACAAAATTATTTGGTAGTTTAGAATCAACAAGAGATACTACTGCTTTTATATTATTTTTCGTTATTAAATCGCTAAATAGTGAATCAACGCCTCCTACATAAATTTTATCGCATATTAAATCAACTGGATTTGTTTCATTGAAATCAGACATATAAATTTTGAGATTTGTCTATCTGTCTTTGAATTAAATGAAAATTTTCAAAATAGATTATCAAACCTACAACAAATATATAGTCGTTTTGAATTAATGTTTTATTAAATAATGAGAGATAGAGAGAATAATTTGTATATTGATATTCATTTTGTTTAATGCATTGCAGGTATAAAGTAGTTGAGTATTTAATTGTTTGTTTATGTTGTTGATCTGGGTAGATTATTGGAATTAGCTGTATAACTAGCCAAAATGGATGTAATCATTAATATACTATATAGTAAACATTATATATTATTTAAATGTTGGGAATATGTAAGAACCATTTGTTCTGGCTTCACTGTTCTATAGTACTTTTTTTCTTCTTTTTCTTCGCACAATGAATTTTTTTATTTTATCAATAATATTTATAATTTCAGTTATTGCTAGTATATATCTACAACATATTTTACTTATAGATAATAATGAAACTGTTCAATGTATAGTAAGTCCAAGATCTTCAAGTTATTCTGTAGGAAGTGAAATAAAAATAAATGTAAAGTGTCCTAATAATCAAATGCCCCTTATATACCCACCATTACCAAGTTGGTTAAAGTACAATAAAGAATTCCAAATAATCGAAGGAATATCGTCCAATGAGAATAATAGTTTTGACACTAATTTTTTTCTATGTTGTAGCTCAAGGAGTTAATACACCATCTAGATTTTCATTGACTATATATGATGAAAAACGTGTGATGCAGGAAATGTTGAAGAGACTGTTGAAACAAATAAAAATGATTAAAACAAAAAGAAAGTAAAAAAGAACAAAAACAAAAACAAAAACAAAAAGAAAAGCATATAAGTTTAACAAAAGGGTTATATATGAATTTAACTGTAATATATTTGTATATTATTGTCTTTTATAGATTGATGGATATAATAAGACTGTATTAAGTGACATAGATAATTACGAATTATTTACTTTATTGTCTACTTTAATGAATGTACCAACATCAAAATAACAGTTGAAGAGGTCAATTTAATCAATAATAAACTGTCATATAGATTTTATATTAATGAAAATAAGAAAATATGTAAGGAAATTAGAAAATCAATGAAATGGGCATTTCCAAAAGGTGATTTACATCCTTTTATTCAACATTTTACATTAGGTGAACTAAGTAATACAAAAATCTCTATAAGATATCTTGGTGATGACTCTTCAGGTGGTTATAAACTTTTATCATTCCATACATTAGGAGTTTGTCTACTTTATCTACTGTATTTATCAATAGTGCTGATTGTGATATACATGTCTTGTCTTTATATAGTTGGATGTTATTATATTGGAAAGAAATATATGATACCCTTTGTTAAATACTTAATTAAAACATAATTTTTGTTTTTTATATACACTACAACCTTTTTTAGTGTGATTTGACAATTTATCCAAAAACTGAACAAAAAATCCCCATAAAATAAAAAAGAATAATTCTATGGAATTGGTATTGTTATTTATTTCTATTTGTACAGAATATTAACCATTTCAATGAAATAAAGAAGAAAATAATAGTTGCAATTAGTTTTTCATGTTTATCAGAAGTATTTTTTCTATTTACATTAAAAAAAGGTATCTTCAATAGGATTATTCGTTTTAATGATTAGAAGTAACATGCTGTTTTCATTTATTTGGGAACTGCTGCTATTTTTAGTTTTGTATCACCATGGTTTGGTTTACTGGTAATAAAATACCGACGTGCGATTATACTATCATGGGTATATAATTAAATTGTATATAAATTAGTTCAAATTTACAAATGTTGCTGTTGTTGTTCTATTCGTATTAATAATAGCATTATGTTTCTATTATAGATAATATACGCAGTAGTGGTATTTATAATGGAGGTTCAAAAAGATAAGTGGGATTATTTAGGATTATACTTGTTACTCACGGCTTTTCCTATCATTTTTTCTGTATATTATAATAAATATGCTTTATTATTATAATAGACAGTTTCATTTTGTGTAAGTAAGAGTGTAAATATAGAAGAATCATATGTTCCATTAGATGATGATTAAATTTTGCATATATAATAGTGATATTTGATTTATAACAATTTTATATATGTTCTTTATTACTTAGAATAAATAATGTAAATAATTACTAAAGTTGTATTTATTTATTATCAATTGTTGTGTATTTTTTGGTGATACTTCTATAATAAATTCATTTTCCATTGAACAACTCAATCTTCCAAAGAGTGAATTAAATCATAAAAAAACAGCTAAATTTCAATGCTTATCCCAATTTCTTTTCTCTTAAATAAATATGCGAAAATTGATTTGTTACGAGATTCAATTCTATAAACAAAATATCTGAAAAAACAAATTACATTTTGGAAATGATTAATTCAAATAGATTTGAAAGAACAATTTTGATTTCTTATGGGAACATCACCTAGTTTTATTAAAGAGTGCACTTACATCGTCCCAAATTCTGCAGACTATGAGCATGGATACGTATATTGCTTCATTTGATTTATAGGGACCGATCTACAGACATAGTGGTTGTGAAAATGGTTTGGTAGAAAATAAATGGCCTGACTGTTATACACTCTATGATTTGTTCAAGTATATAATAGTTGTTTCTTACTTCTTATAGTTATGGAAGTAAACATTATGGTAAAGAACCTTGTTTTGGTAGAAGACGTCTTATAGATGGAAAATTAGAAAGAGTCTTTACATTCTTTACGTATTGTAACTCATTTACAAATTATTTAGATATTTTGAGGTTGGACAAATGGTTAAAGTTTTGGAAGTGGTTTAAAAAACCTAAAATTAGTAAATGCAATAAAAGGAGATGGAGTTCACAAGAAACAAGATGGTAGTGATTTTGAATGTATAGGTATCTACTGTCGTAATTGTTATGAATGGTGTGTTTGTGAGTATGGTAGTTTCTATAATAACTATACAATTGTTCCATTATACGATACATTAGAGCTGATGGTTTAAGTGTAATTTTAGATGAAGTTGGTTTTAGTACGATAATGTGTGGTGAAAAGGAATTAACCAATTTAATCAACCTCTTGGAAACTCAAAAACATGATACTTTAAAGAATGTTATTACTGTTGATGAATTATCAGAAGAATTAAAGAAAAAATCAAAGATTTAAACTTGAATTTATTCACTTTCAATGATATAATAGAAAGTGGAAAAGAACATCCAATTAGTGAAAATGAATTGTCTTTACCAAAGAGAGAAGATACTGCATTAATTATTTATACAAGTGGATCTACTGGAACTCCAAAAGGTGTTGTTATCTATCACAGATGTTTAGTTCATTAGCTCAATCCAGTCAACTACATGATGATAGAACGATGGGTGTAACTGTGATTTTTATATATCCTACTTACCATTACCACATGTATTTGAACAGTTTATTATTGGAAATATTCTAAGTGCTGGTGGTGCTATTGGTTTTTATAGTGGTGATAAGAGACTATTGATGGAAGATATATTTATACTAAAACCAACTATATTTGCATCTGTTCCAAGAATATTCAGTAGAATGAAAGATCAATTGAAATGACTGTTAAGAAAACTGGTGGATTTGTAGAGACAATGTTTAATAAGGCAATTACTGCAAACAAGCTGCTTTAGATGATGGATACCTTAACTAACAGACTATATGATAAATTGGTATTTCAAAGATTAAAGCCAAGCTTGGATTTGACAGAATAAGATGGATAGTAAGTGGTTCAGCTCCATTACCAATTGATACTTGTAGATTCTTACGATGTGTATTTGGTTGTCCATTATTTGAAGGTTATGGTATGACAGAATCAGGAGGAGTATTTGCTGTGGTGAATTAGACGATGTTTCACGATTTGGTAGTTGTGGAGGACCAACTCATTGCTGTGAAATGAGATTAGTATCAGTACCAGAGAAACATTATTCTGTTGAAGATAAAGAACATACTAGTAATACTGGTACAATAGTATGTGATGGAAGGGGTGAGATATGTTTAAGAGGTTTTAATGTTACTCCAGGTTATTTTAATAGACCTGATTTAACTAAAGAGACTATAGATGAAGAAGGGTGGTTTCATACTGGAGATATTGGTTTGTGGGATGATAAAGGAACAATCCATGTGATTGATAGAAAGAAGAATATATTGAAACTATCTCAAGGTGAATATGTAGCTATAGAATCATTAGAAATGTATTTATATTTGTTATATTATTATTATTAATTAGATATATCAATCATCTCAATATGTTGATCAAATATTTGTAATATGGTGATAGTTATAAGAGTTGTTTAGTTGCAATTATTGTTCCTGATTATGGTAGTTTGAAATTATGGTGCAAGGAGAAAGGATATAGAGAAGAAAGCTTTCAATCATTATGTCAGAGTGATGCAGTTAAAGAATTAATACAAAATGACTTATTAAGAGTTTGGAAAGAAAGAAATTGAATGGTATAGAAAGATTAGCTGCTATTAGTATTCATTCTGATGCTTTTACAGTTGAAGATAACTTATTAACACCTACAATGAAACTTCGAAGAAATGATTTATCATCTAGATATAAAACTGAAATTGATCAATTGTATGAAGATGTAAAGAATAAAAAGTGATTTTATTGTTGATATATATTATAAATAACATGTTATAAAAGGCTTTGTCTATGTATATGGATTTTGTTGTTGTTAATCTTACCAAATTCAATTCCTTTAACAGTATAATCATATAAAATATGTATATAATAAATATATCTAACAATAACTATTTAACATTTGCATATTCATTGGATGGAGTAACAATCAACATCTTCATGCAAAGCTGTTCTACTTGATTTAACAATCATATTCTTTGTAGATTCTTGACTCTCTTTATTTGATTCTTTTGATCCACCTGATTTAAAATCTTGAGATGCTGGTGTAAAATCTGATAAAGCCATTTTCAAACTTTGTTTTTCATTTCTACAAACATGGGCACTAGAATTGACTGAGAGATTATATGATTCTGCTCTTGAACTACCACTCTTTGGGTATATATGTGAATTCTTCTTTATAAATCCAGATCTATATATATATGAATTAATAACAGTAAATATATATACGAAGAACCATTACTATCTGTTGGTGATATATCATCATTTACTTTCAATTCCATCTACGTTTTCTAAAACTGTTTTATCTTTTACATACACATTACGATTCAATAATGACTGACAAGTTCCGTTTTCATCACTCTTTATATTCTCTAATCTTATCTTTTTGGATACTGGTATAACATTTCTTGATTCTTCATTTATCCCATGCAAATCTGTTCTTGGTGAATGCTTAGTCATTGATTTTGGAGGGAAAAATGGACTATATTTAGAAGAATCAGATGTCTTAGATTTAGATTCTTTAGCATTCTGAGCATTTAAATAATACAAATGTAATTTTTCTCCCATAATTATTACAGATATGAATGTAGAAACTAATGATATTCCCATTCCTATTAATATTTTTTTCATACTGAAATCTGAAATAAACAAAGAGGAAGGAGCTATAATTAATACCCCAAAATATTACAGAAAAATTAAAGATCTTAAATAATATGTATAGAAAAAGATATATATAACAATTGCTGAATAAGTTATACTCATCGATTCATTAAACTCTGGATCAGCATTTCTCAATCTAAAACTAGAGTAAAGCAGCATTAAATAAAATGTTAAAAACACAATTATTGCAATAACTCCAAGTGGAATATTAAATACACAACTCTTAATTATTACTGTTCTTTCTACTGTAGTATCATCTCCAACAATTTCTGTTTTATACTATTAAATGAAATAATATATATTGATAATATACCTTGGCTGAACAGCGAAATTCCATATTATTGTGTATATTGTAAATAGTATAGTAATTATCATTACATTATAGAATAAATCGAACTGAGTCACTTTTACTTTTTTAATTCCTGTATTATTCAACACTTTATGCACTTTAAAAATCTTTATAAATAAAGTTGATAGTAACAAAATTGCAGAAAAAAGGAAACAAATAATCTGCCCTATACAATGTGTTTCATTTTCAGGTATGATACTTAAATACATAGCCGAAAATGATAAAAATACTGAGGAGATTATTACTAAAATACAAAATACAGGAAAAGCTCTTCTTATAATCTTCGATTTTCTTTTCACTATTACAAAGACTAAAAATGATAAGTTTAATAATCCATTTATTACATTAGCAGCATATATAATTTCATCAATCCCTTTTCCAGCACTAAATAACAAAATGGGAGGTCCATAATATGGTAAATCATTTTGATCTTTTCTGTATGATGTTGGATATGTTGCAATTACTGATAATGTTAAATGATTATTAATTTGACTAGTAATGATCATGAATAATTATATAGAAGTGGCAATACTTACCTGAACTCCATAATTTAAAAAACTGTTCTTGTACAACAGATACCTAAATATAGTCTTATCTATATAACATATTCCTTTTTATATCCAACACACAAATCTATTCCTTTAGATAACATTTTCATTGCTAATGATGAGTAATATATAAAATCATTCACATGAATTGATTATAAGAATTATCTTTAATTAAATTGTTATAACTTTTTGTTACTAAATTGTAAGGCATATAAGAATAAATTACATAATGATGCTTTAATGTATTCTGATAATTAAGAAATACATCATAATCTGGAAATACGAAATGCATTGTAATAGATGAACTTGTCAACTCTAAATTCTCATATGCACTGATTATATTTCTCAAACATTCTTCACCAAAGTGAATTACAATTACTATAACATATATTAATTCATATAGATATTATACCTGCAATCTTTTCATTTGATGTTGAATATTCTCTAAACCTTTCTTTCACGATTCTTCAGCATTTATACATTCATCAAGTATTATACATCCAATAGATTATACTCATTTCTCATTGTTTTGTTCAACATATCCAATCTAAGTAGAATTAAGAAAAACAATCAAATCATCAAATAGAATAAAGAAAAAAGATATACAGGACATTTTGATAAACCAATCAAAATAACATTCTTCATCATCATCTTTTTAAATTGATCATCTATAATATCATACGCTACAGTATCAACAAACGAAAATGAAATGATATTACTTTGTAACAAACTCTGTTTTGTTCCACCTGTTATGTGGAATAATAAAGTTCTATTAAAATCATATCTTACTTTTTCAAGATTATATGGGAATATAAAACCAACATATGCAAAATATTCATCTTGATTACTTTCAACTATTTCTTTTAATTCATCTGTTGTAGTATAACTCTTGAGAATAATTGAAATCTATAATCATATATTTTTTCTTTATTAATTTCATTCATTTGGTAGTAAAATGTTAAAAACATATTAATTGATATCATTGGTTCAACAGGAGAAAGAATAAACAATATCTTAAATACATATTGATCTTTAGCAGCAACATCTACATCTAATAAACATCTTTTGGTATTAGAATAAGGATTATAATTGTAAGGATATATCGGTGTTTCTTGTGAATATTCTAGAATGAATTTTGGTTTTCTATAAGTTGTTTTTATTTTTGAAACAAACAACAATTGTTCAGGTTTTCTACCTACTGTAATATATACTAAACCATATGGACTTATTGTCTTTAAATTATTGTTAAAAACATACCATAAATGATCATTTATTTCAAGCCCATTTGCATCATTAAACAATCGATTCATCAATTGCATTGTCGTTATTGCTATATGTTGTGGATATTCAATTATATAACTATCTGAATATATATGTTCATATGCAATTGATATATCTCGTGATACACTACTATATTTATAGTTCAAATCTGTATTACTAGTATTTGCTAAACTATCAAAATATGGACTAATAATATAGAAATTATTTATAAGATATAAGTCTCTAGTTTCAATTTGTAAAGTACATAAATCTGTAACTATCATATTACTACTACTATTAAATAATTTTATAAACCATTCAAATGTTTCAGCATCAATATGCAAAACAGGACCAAATAGTAATAGAATAACATCTGTATTATTCTTTAATAGATTAATAATTGGCTTTTCTGATAATCTATTATTTAAATCAAACGACAAAGATCTAATATCTTTAAACGGATAGTTTGATAATTGAGGGTATAGAGATGTGAAATATCCTGAATATTCTTCATTATAAATGATTGTAATATATCTGTTTTTCTTTATCACGAAATTGGTGAAATGATATCCAAGTTCATATGGAAAATAATTCATAAATAATATATTCTTTTCGCATACTTCTCCAGGATGAGGCAATAAGTATACAAGTATCTTATTTGTATGATATAATAGTGGCAAAAAATACTGTTGTACATATTTATAGTTCAAAACAGCAAGGAAAACTGTTGTTTTTATACTTTCAAAAGATGCTATTATATCTTTATAATAGTACATTTGTAAATGTATATAATGATCTAAAATTCCACCTTTCATATTCATATCTCCTATATATCTGTTAACAGAAGATACATAAGCTCTTTCATAAGGTGTCATATCCACTAAAGGATTTCTAATATTATTCCAAAGAAGAATAATTCCTTTACATATACATACTGCTTGCTAGGATCATCGTTATTATCACCACCTTCATTATAATCAACTACACTTATTTTTCCTGATGTAATATTCTTTTTATGACATATTTCATGGAATTGTATTAGTCCATGTCTGATATATTTATCTTCCTTATAATTAATAAAGTAAAGATCTCTTTTAACAATATTTGAATGAGATATAGAAATAGTAGAATAAGGTGTTTCAATTGATATATTATACATTGGCAAATCTTTTATTGTGTAACTATTGTATGAAAATAGACGCTTTATATATTCTACATATATCAATGCTACAAATGATTCTTCATTTTCTATATCTTTTTGATGTTCTTGTCCTTCTTTTGATTCACTATATTTCTCAAAATATTCATAAACTAGATAATCTGTGATGTTATTATCAAATATATATCCTTGTTGTTGAATAGATTTATTAATACCATATTTGTCATATGTTACAATTATATAATTACTTATTTCTGCTCTACATGAAGCTAATGCTGTTAATGACAGTCTTTCACTACATGTATAAAACACTTTGTTACGATGAAGGAATAAATCATCTTCTTGACAAATACTATCAGCAAAATACTTTAAAACATGTTTGTATAAAAGACTAATAACATTGAAGGATTCTGTTTCAACATAATTAACAATGAAATTATCTATATCCTTTTCATAATCTTCTTCATCCACTAAATAATATATCACATCTAAGAAATATAATTCAGCTTTTATTCTTTTAACTAATACTTCTGACATTTGACTATATATTACAATGATTTTATTATAATAATGATTATTGGTAATATATTCAACAGCAGGAAAAATGGCTTGTAATGCACTTGATGAGCATATTAAATTCTTTGATACTATACAATCTATACATGGATATATATTAAAGTAAAGAATTTCAGTACCATCAACGTATTTTTTCACTAATTCAGTTTCATATTTTGACATTCCTCCAATAACCACTTTCAATCTTTTCATACTTAAAAGTGATGTAAATGCTCGAAGAAAATCAGAATTTGTATAACAATCATAAGTTACAATAAATGTATAATTCTTCTATAAATAAAAAAAATTTATATATAAATATACCATTCATAATATAGTAATTAATTGCGTTTACAATAGTCAATACAACTGGTCTTGTATAACTAATTAAATCATCATCATTAACACTAAATAACAATCCAATTATATTAAACTGAACTTTTTTGTTGAAGTCTCTTTTTTATCATAATCCACTATACACAGCAATCCTGAATAAGTGCCCATATACCAAGGATAAGGATAGATATATGATTCAATTTCACCAGAATAAGCTTTAACAAATTTCAATTTATCACTATCATCTACTAAAACTACATACAGATCATTTGTAGATGATAAATATTTATTTATATATTGTTCATGTAATCCAATTCTGTATTTCTTATTCACTATCTCCTCTAAATTATACAACAAATTGAATTTTCCAATTGATTTAACAATAGTAAAATACAATTCCATAGCATTATATCCAATATAATTAAAATATGTTGGAGTTCTATTATACGACCTATAAAATCCATTTTCGAAATCCATAAAATTCAATTCCAATAAATCAGCAAAATATCTATCTATTGAAAAAACATTTCGTGTATTATAACTAGCATTACTATAATATCTAAATAAATCTAATGTGCAGAATGAGAAAGTGTCTAATTTACTCTTTGATGATATATAGTTAAAAACTGATGGTGATAAATATGGTATTGTATTTAATACTAATACATCACTATCAAATACTCCATCTAAAAAGTTTCTGACGCTGTTTATTGTTGGATTAACCAATATCATACTACGAAATCCTAATATCTTGGAATAACTTCTGAATAAATTGGAATAGACATCATTTATATCTACAGCTAATAAGAGAATGTGTTTTACATTTTTTGCATAGAAATGATTTAACAATGTTGTCATGACATTAGCTTTATTCTTAACAGTAGAGAAAATATGAGTACTACAAGTTCCAACATCATCATTAAATGAAAATAACACTCTATTATTCTTAGTGAGGAATGGCTCCATGAATATTGTACATTCCTTTGTAGTACATCCGAAGAATACTACCATATCAGATAAACTTGAATAATAGTCCAGATAATAATCTATAAGCGGTGATTCTATAAACGTAGTTGTCATTCCATTCAACATATTGTTATATTTATTCATTGTATAAGACATTCCTCTAAATATTTGACTTAAATTTTCTGAGCCATCATCTATAAAGACAAATACAACCATTTCTCCAAGATTTGTACCATAATACACATCACATTTTAGTTGATACAAAACATTATGATTATAATGATAATAAGGATTTGCTTCAATGATATTACCAGATGTGTAAGCTAATTTAACACCTAACCTATTGGTGTTATTATAAAATCTTCCAATTCTGATAGTTCTCGATATATGATTTGAATAATCTAACAATATTAATCCTTCTGGAGCTTCATATTCTAAAATAATTGGATCATTACCTATTGCTGTATGAGTCAAATAAAAAATAAACTCAAACATATAAGCGGCAGTAAAAGCAACAGAACTAACATTTGAAAGTTTTAAATAACTAAATACTGATTCATCAGTCCAAATTGAATAATAAGGTAGATGATATTCAGGATGATAATTACATACAAAGTGATTATTGATTAAATATTCTATTGGATATTGCAAAGATGAGAAATAATCCATATTAATATCAAATATTTCATATTCAAATTCACTATACAATTTTGAATATCTATATAGCTCACCATAGAATTTTAAACTATTCGTTCTATTCAAATCTACTATTAAAGCACATTTTGTATTTCTTAATCTAATCTCATCAAATATAACTCTATATTGTTTTTCATTAATATAATAAACCTCAGCATAATCAACATAATGCGAATTCATTGCACAATCAAAAAACTCAGATGAATACCATCCCTGTAAACTATCATCTTTATCAATGATTAAGTTAGTATTTGTGATTTTTGAAGAATCAATAAAATCTCCAATTGTTACTACCTTTTGATGAAGTGGCATTCCTAAAATAATGAAGTTCTTATTATAACATTCCTGATAAGTTGTATCATACACATACAAAAATAATGTTTCTGTACTTTCCACTGCTTTTGATATAATTTCTCTTGCTCGTAATGATGGATATCCACCAAATATTGCAGTTACTTTATTATCAATTAATTCCTTTATTATACTATACAATTTCTGCATATCATCACCACAATCATAAGAACTGATGATATACTTTGTGTCATATGACAAAAAATAGGTAAAAAAGTCTGAAGATAATGTAAAAGCATATGCTACACTTGAATATATATCTTTGTATTTACCAGTAAAAGGATGAACAAAAGCAATACGAGTAGTATATGGAAATAATACATTTTCAGCATTTTCATCACAAATAAAAATTGTCATGATAAGTTATTGAAAAAGGATGTGGATAGTAATTATTAGCTTCTTCATTAAGTTGAACCAATTTCGTTCCTTCCTTATTGTAATATCTTATAATCACTTTTTGAGAAACATACAAATCATAAGTAATTGAAATAGAACCTAAAACAGTTTCATAATCTCTTATTAGTGTTATTTCTTTAATTGAATTAAACGATATTGTATTTTCACTCAAATAATTTGAATATAATATTTGTGTTAATGCAAACAAAATAGCACTATTATCATCGTATAACATTTCCATTCCAAAATAACTTTGAAGAAAATGAATATAACTAACAGTAAGAGTAAATGAACTCCTAGGATAAAAGTTTTTCTAAATATAACACCCTATTGTATACAATTGTATCTCTCAACTGTAAGTAAATAAATTCTGGTGAATTTTTAATCAGCATATAATACAATACATTATCATCACTTAATAAGTATTTATATCCTAATCGAATTAATTCTTTATTTAAATTATCATCATCCACTAGTAATACAATTAATCCACCATATGGAATATCTCTTCTAATACCTTCGAATAAATGGAAAATCTTTAATGTTGATGTATCAGAGGATGAAATTCTATATATCAACTCAGTGATATTATAATATGATAGTATCTTTATCACCATATCTATATAAGTTACAGAATATTCACTATCATCTACAATAAAACAAATTGGTTTATCCCATTTCTGTAAATGTATAAACAAAGACATTATTTCTTGTGATGCTATACTTCCACCAAATATTCTAATATTATTATATAAACAATATATATTCTATACATATTATGAGGACACATTTCACCTATTGTTTGATATGGATATAAAAAAGGAACATCTTTGCCAATTAAGTAAGATTGAAAAATGTGATACATTCTTCATAATAACAACCTGCAATAGATGAAATAGTATAATTATTCAGATATTCATCTAAAACACCTTTATAATCATTAAGTTTCAATGGAGAATCATATTGTAACATCAAAATTCTCTATTGCATAATATTATTATGATAAATATATACCATTGTTACATTGTGAGTCAATGACAT